>JADLZL010000344.1:0-293187 GCA_015844335.1 Chrysopogon serrulatus | reverse complement strand
AGTCCTCAAGCCGAGACGCACGTACAAGCTCGCCAATGAGGCGGTGAAGTCCTCAACAAGCGCTTGGAACATCCAACGGCTACGTCGCTTTTACCCTTAGAAATCCCAAGCATTGTACATACGCTTTGTACCTTTGGCTAAATAAAACTAAGTCCTTGAGGCGTTTCTCCCAGAATCACGGCATTGTCCCGGTAGGACTCGGTGCGACTTGCTTTGGCTCACCAAAACCAAGCCTCCCTCGAGGGGGCTAGAAGGGGGGAACCTCTCTGGGGAAAGCACCCTCAAAATCTTTTTAGTTTTCTGGTATCTTTCGTAGACTCTACGTTCCCAAGGTTTCACATACTTAGGAGCACTGTAGAGGTCATCCCATGGTCGAGGGGCGGCCCGAGCCAGCGGCCACCTACGCTTGGCGCTACGGTGCCTCCTTCGCTACGCTTCGACCAAAGGATGACTCCAAGTGCCGCGAGGAAGTCGCTCGATGCAGAGACAACGAGGCGAGGCATCTACTCATGCTTGATCCCTTACCTTCGGTTAAAGCGACCCCAGTACCAAAGCATTCTCGCAAGACCAAAGTAAGGAGAATACAAGCGGAAGGGGAATGCGGGAATAGCAGAAAGCTAGTACAAAAAAGCATAAAGCCTCGGCAGACCGACTCATATAAAGTATTCCACAAACACACGCCAACACAAGTTCCTGGCCCCCATGGGCACTCGGGCCCGGCTTGCGAGGTCTGTCTCTTGGGGCGTCCGCCGTTGCCGGCATCGCGGGCGGCGGCGTCAAAACCTCGGGCCTCGGGCCGCGGCTTCCGCGGTCGGTGTTCACCGACACCCAGGGGCTCACGGCTTCGGCGGCTGCGGCTTCCCGGGGAGCCCACAGCGTCAAAATTGCCCCAGCGGCCACGACCTCGGCGTCCGCTGACACCGGTGGCACCCGGCTTCCTCTAGAGGGGTGGAGACGGCCGGCGGCCCGAAGGTGGCCGCCAGCAGCGGCCAGCCCGCCTCGGCCTCCCTCGACGAGTTGGGCCGGCACCAGCTCTCGCGCCCCATCTCCTCTTTGGCCACGATGAGTCCCTCGGCGTCCGAGGAGGGGATTTGGCGTGAGTGGGACATGGTCGTGACGTGTGTGATACGCCGGCTTCGGGAGGGCCTCAGGCGCGCCTCCACCGCTGGCGATACCGTGGCCGGCCGTACCACCCGGGTTGCTTCCCCTTCCGCCTCGTCCTCACGCCTCCACCGCAGCCTGAGCCGTAGCCCTCCCCGCGCCACAGCAGGCTGCGCCAACCCGAGAGTTAGGTTCTCGGGGCGGCATAACACACGGCACGAAGCGATAGCGGTGCTTACGCTGCGGCCCCGGCCCGCGGTGGTGGCCTCAGCGTCCACGCTGACGCCTCCCTTCAGCTTAGAATACTCCCCGGCAGGCGACGTGCGGCCTCGGAGACACTCCAGCTTCTCGGACGAGGGGACTCGTGGAGTCGTAGGGCGCTGGCCTCGGCGACCATCGCCTCGCTTCTCCACCGGTAGGAGGCTTTTGGCATGACCCGCGATCTCTAACAGGAGAGGCACGTCCTCATAGCCGTCGAGGCCCTTTCCGGGCGTAGGCGGGAGACAAAGAGAGCCGAGCTTCTCGAGCTTGAGTCCTCTCTCCATTTCTGATGTCGTTGTCGGCTGGGCAACCGGCCCACTTACGCTGAAGATGCTGGTGCGTGGAGGCCGGCCGGCCAGCGGAGGAGAGTCCGACTTCGCCCGGCGTCTGCGCCAACTCTGCGGCACACACCCTCTTTCGGTCGGACAGCGGGAAAAAGGCCCAGAGAGCGAGGGGCGGAAGCGACCACTTACCCGAAGCAAGGGGGAGTTCATGGCACGGCCCGACACGATGGTCGGGCGGCCTTCTCATAGCGGTCGGCGCCTTTGCGTCACGCTCACCCAGGTCCTTACCTCCTTGGCGTCGTCCGGCGCGAGGCCCAGCTTCTCCAAGGCCCCTAGGGCGGCCGGCTCTCCGGCCTCAGTAGGTACCACGGCGGGGCGCCTCGCCGGAGCACTCCGGCCAAGGCCGCGGCATCCACGGTGGGCGCCTCCCTCCCTGCGCCTCCTCGGCCTCCCCTCGCCGACGGCGACTCCCGCCTCGGTGGCCATGACTTGGCCGGGAAGCTGGTGGCTCGCCCGGGTCCGCGGCCACGTATCGCGAGGCAACCCGCTGCGAGGCTCCTCCACCGTCTCCTCGGGCGGCACCGAGGATTCCACCTCGGCCGGACACGGCCAAGATCACCACGTCGCCCTGCGTCGCGGGCGCCACCGCCCGTGCGGTGGCGCCCGGCAGCGACCCCTTCGGCCAGATAAGCGCCCGCGGTCGCGCCCCTCGGTTCCCACGGCCGAGCGCTGCGCCGCCTCCGTCTCCATCGCCAAGGGCTGCTCCAGCGGTTGGTGGCGCCTCGGTGGCCTTCTCCCTCTCCTCGGTCCCGGCCGTCGTCATCGGCGATGGAACCAAGGCTCGCGTTCCCAACCCCCACTTTAGGCTGTTTCCGAGGCGGGCGCGCATCCACAGCGGCTGGCGCTTGGCTGCGGATGGGCACAAGGTAAAAATTAGCGAGGCAAGCGTCGGAATCAGCGACAAAGTGCGAACACCACTTACCCGGCGCAATTTGATCTTGGCATCGGGGCGGGACCCTCCCGGGAGGCGTCGGGCCCCGGCGTCAGCGCGCCTCCCGGGGCGTCTGCCAGCGGCTCTCGCGACCCGCTCTCGGCGGGGGGATGGGCCTCGGCGGGGGGAGGGGCACCGGCGATCTCCCTTCCCCAGCGGCCGTCAGCGCCTCCCCCGGGGGCGTCCCGGTGCGGAAGTGTGTAGCGGCCCCAAGTCGTGACACGGAGACGGCCTCTCCCATTTGGCCCCTTTCGGATACTGCGTCATCGGCGAGCAGCGCCTTGCTTTGGCGTAGCGGCGTCACCTCCGGGGATCAACCCGAGCGGCCCGGCTCAGCTTCGTCCTCGTCCTACTACTCCCTCGCCCGTCGTCATCGTCATCACCGTACTCGGTGGTCTCCGACAGCGTCTCCGAGGAGGTTCTCACACTCTGGCGCCGCCGCGAGGCAGGTCATCCTTCTCCTTTTGCTTGCGGGGCGTTACAGCGCCGTGGTGCTCTCCTTCTCCTTCCTCTGCGCCTCCGCCGCGATCGCGGTGGCCTTCTTCTCCGCGGCCGGGAGCCAGCGACCTCGGCTTCTCCAGCGAGCCCACTGCAAGCGATGGCCGGGATTAGCGTGGAAAAAGAAAGAAACGGAGGCGCGCGTCGGAGGCGGAGGCGAGCCTTACGAGGCGATGTAGTCCTTGTCCGGCGCGCATCGGGATCTTGGCGGCTGCGAGTGCTCCACCGGCGCCGCTGCCTCGTCGGTCGAGGACCTCGGCGTACCCTAGGTCCTCGACCGCCATCCGGGTGCCCTCCCGAGGCGTTGCTCGGGAGCCGCATGTCATCGGCAGCGTCTTTGCCGATGCATGGCGGCAGCACGGCGCCCGCTTGTGGAAAACCGGCGATCACGGCGAGGCGTCGGACCCGCCTTGGTCCAAAGCGCGCCAAAGGCGGAGAACACCTCTCGGCGGGGTCTCGCTTCACCGACGATCAACTCCTTCGCCACGGCCGGCTCGGGAGGTGGACACCTTCTCGGTGTAGGCAGGCTGGTGGTCGTAGTCATTGCGAAAATAGAACCACTTGCTGTGCCGGCCGCGGTTCGAGGTGGCAAGCTTCAGTAGGGATATACGCCCAGCGATTGGACATGACGCAGGCGTGCGGTACCCGGCAGGCCGCCGGCCTCTTCCCTTCTCCTTTTTCCTTCTCCTTCCCCTTCTCACGCTTCTCCGCCCCTAGCGGAGATTTCAAAACGAGGTGGCCTCGAAAAGTAAAGCCACAAGTCCCGGTGGGTGTCGATGCCGAGGTAGCCCTCGCACCGGCGCCCGCGAACCGCGGCATGGGAGATGCGATTGGGGGCAGATTGTGGAGCTCCGAGGCCGTAGTGCTCTAGGAGCGCGCGTGGAGGAAGCGCCCCACCGGCATCGAACCGCGCTCGTGGAACGCCCGTGAAGCTCACGACGTACCCCGGCGGGCGCGGTACTGGTGGTCGGCCCGGCGGCACGATCCCTCGGCCGCTTGATGTCGGGCGGGCCAGCGCGGGAAGCCTTCCCGCAGCGTCACCAACTCCGGCTCCGTCACCGAAACACCGACTCCCACTCCGCCCACTCTAACGACGTCGGCCTTGGAAGGCGCCATCAAGGGAAAAGAAGTGGGGATAAGCTAGGAGAAGGCGGCGTGCTGGGAGGCTTCTCTCTCTTCTCTCGGGCGGAGCTCAAGTTCCCTCTCTCGGGAAAAGGCAAGGAGCAAGCAGCGTGGGAAGGAGGGCCAACGCGGCCGCCCGCAAATATTTATACCCAACGCGCTCCTCCTCTTTGCATTAGTGGCGTATCGGCCTCCCGATACGCCGTATCCGATACACACCACGCACAGCACGAAAGGCTTGGCCAGAAGCACCGGCGAAGCGCAGCCACGGGCTTCGGCGCACCACCGCAGCGTCACGGTACGCCTCCCGCAGAGATCCGGGCCGCAAGCCGGGACCTGCCGCCCAGCGTGGCCCACCGCCCGAGCCGCCAGCGGCGCCGCCGCGTCGCATCCACGTGGGACCCACAAACACACACGCACACGTCAAGCTGCCACGGCCCGGGGAAAGTGGGGTCCGCCACCGCTTCAGCAGCCTCCACATCCAGCGCTGAAAAACGCCCACCCGCCCGATGGGCCAAAACAGGGGTTCCTTCTCCACAAAGGAGCCCGGGCGACCGCAGGCCCCATCTAAGAGTTCGGCGGCCACCTCGAGAACAGCAGTCGGGCGCTCGGGCGGCCTCGCCACACAACGGCCCGAGAGGCCAGCATCAAGCAGCATAGCCGGCATAGGGGATCCCACGTGGGAGGCACCGAGCCCTCGGGACCCGGCGGGCGGGACAGGAGGCCCGCCTCGAGCACACCGTGCGGGCTCTTATAATCCCGCCTCTCCGGGCCCAGCCAACCCCTAAGCGAGCGGGGGCACGGGTGGTTCACTGGATCCTCCCGTTAACGGACTCACCGGATCAAGTGGGTGTTCGACACTTTCGTCGGCGATAGCGCGGCCAAGTCCACCTCCTCCCTGCGGAAGGGAAGGCGAGGTGGCGTAAAAAGCCGGCAGTGAGTACCAATTGGGTTCCCCTCGTCACTATGAGGGGCTGGGGGGCTTCCCCAGCGTGAACCAATTCGGGAAAACGTCACGAAACCTAGCCCGAACCCCACAGGCCCGGCCGGGCAGGGGGGCTGCGGCAGCACGGTCCGTTTGTCCAAAACAACGCTGAAAGCCCTTGACGGGGTGCCCTCACTCCTCCAGGAGCCTCGGGGGCTACACCCGGCGGGGTGCGCTCGTGCGCCCCCGCCGGTGAGGCTCGGCTTCTCGAGATAAACCCCAAAACCACACCGTGCGAGCGTTTAAAGTACAAGCCCTCGAAGGAGTCCCCCCAAACTCCTCAGAGGCCTCGGGGCTACACCAGCCGGAGTGCTTTCAGCGCGCACCACTGCCCGGAGAATGTCAATAACAGCCGAGGGGCAGCACGACCTCGGCCTCTGAGCAGAGTGCACCCACTCACTCCGGAGGCTCGGGGCTCTTGTCGAGGGGACCAAAATAAGAGCCCCCCTAAGGAAGGCCCAACAAGCGCAAACCTTGGCCCAACGGGCCTCCCCGCTACTCTACGGACCGCGGCCCCGGCGCACCGGAGAGCAGTGTACCTCCTGCGGCACATCCGAGCCCACCCGCGCTAAGGGCTCGGGGCGAGACCAATTCTCGCTTCGCCCCAGGAGCCCCCGCGCCCGGGGCCTCGGGCGAGCTTCCATTCTTGGCCCACTTGAGGCGGCAGCCGGGGGCCCGGATGAAACCCCGGCTTCCGTCCCGCCGAAACCAGGCAACCAGGCCTCGGGCGGGCAGCGCCCTTCGAAGGATCAAAAACCGTACCACCCGATTTGGCCTTATCCACCACCCGTCCACGGCCGTGTCGGGGGCGCTTCATGCTCGGCGAGGGGGATGGGCATTAACCCGTCGCGGCCCACGCCGGTGATCGGCGCTTACGCAGTCTCCGCCGTGGAGGCCACGCCCACCCCTGTGGAGAGCGCTGTTTATCTAACCCTGCCCGGGTCCCATCGCGGAACTCTAGGGCGCCGTCCACCACGCCAAAACCCATAGCGTCATCCCAGGTGCGGGAGTGGGACTGGGCGCCCGTTCGATCAACCAGCAGCCCACCCGTGAGCCCGAGCACGGGATGGGCAACCCAACTGCGCCGGCGTCGTCCATGGGCTGTTCCACCCACTCACAAATGCGGTGACAAGCTGCGAGGCCCCCGAGCCTCGGACTCCCGAGGCGGAGTCAAAAACTACAGGGCTCGGCACCCCCTCCATCGCACTCCACCAACTCCAACGAGGGGCGTCCGTCATTACGGACAACGAGGGCAGGCGACGGCGTCGCCTTGCCACAAATCCGGGAGCGGGGCACCGCACACTCTCAGGCCTCGGATGAGGGAGGGCCGAAGACCGTGACCCGGCCACGACGCGATCACCTCTTGTAAAGGCCCTACCTTCCCCTTGCGGCTATAAAGGGAAAGGCGGGGGGCCCGTGAAACGCTTGAGGACACCGCAGCCCGATATTGGCACCCTCACTCAATCACCCGCGAGACTTGGGACCCCGTCCCTCTCTCCCTTTGCTTGTACACCCTACCTCACGAGCACTTGGTTAAGGGGATAATACAAGAACTCCTCCCCCCCTTTGGACGTGGGGCCTTCTCTTGCCGAACCCGGTATAAATCACTGTGTTCATCTTGCACACCATCCGGAAGGCTGGGAGCCGCACCACAAATTCACTCGTTGGTGCTAGGGCCACCGTTCTAGCACGGATTTCTGCGACCTCGCCGCCGTTTCTCGGAGTCAGCTCACTTTCATCTCGGTCACCCTTCTCCGCTCAACCTCCGGCCATACTAGAGCAAGCATCTTTGCTATGGTGAGCTATTCTCGCTATCGAACTTGGCGTTTCGTTCAACTTGAGTCCAGCGTTATTTCGCCGCCGTTCGCGCCACCAGCAGATTCTGACTTCTTAGCGAGCCGCCACGGCCACGGCTACTTGCGGCGACTCCGTGCCCCTGTCGAAAGCGGAAATAATCCCTTGGCTGGGTCCGTATGAGGGTCGTGGGTAGTCTTTCGGTTGCACTCGTCGTCGCCTCTCCCCTCACCTCCGGTGGGGCACTTCCTACCCGTCGCCCGGCGCCGTCCCTCCCTCGCTCTGTTCAAGCGGGAGAAGGAGGGAGAAGAGGGAGGAGATGGAGCCGGGCCAGGCAACTGCCGGGCCAGTTGGAGCTGCTGGGCCGTGGCCGGTCCGATGGAGAAAAGAAAGGTTTCTCTTTTTTCTTTTATTATTTGATTTAAAAGCTGATTTTTTTGCTAATTTCCATAATTAAATAATCTAGGCAAATAAAAATGTGATAAAAATATTTTTGTGATCCACTGTGATGTGTAGCTTCATAGAAAAATATGTTTCTGCGACATATTAACTACTTTTTGTCATGATTAACTACAACTATTTTTTAATTAATAAATGTATAGTCTTTTGATTTAGTATATTGTCCCAAAATCACGTAAGGCTTTTAGGGTTGGCTTTCGTAGTGAGTTTCCACTAAATTTTGTACTGTTTTTTGAGCAAGTTTATTTTAATAAACATTAATTTCTACCTTGATTAATGATTATAAAGAAAATAGTTAATAAACTATTTAGCTAATTAGTTGATTAATTAAATTGTTGATTGATTTGTGGTTTTGTTTGAAGTCCCAACTGAATCAGTAAGCCTCCCTGGTCCCATGGCATTTTTCCAACGTAGCAAAAGCAAATGTGGTACATGCCGCTCCCTTCATACATGTTGGTAATTAACGAAGCCAGGCTTGAGTGAATTATGAATGTTTCACTTAGGATGGTTTTCCTTTTTGGCGTGAAGACCATGAATCATGACCACCCTAATGATTCATGGCCAATTGATTCAGTAATAGTAAAAAGTATCATCATATTAATGGCGTAGTAGTAGTAAGGTAATTAGTTGGTTTAATTGGCGGCTTTTCAACAGCAGCAAAAATGGTTAATAAATTAGTAATTAACCTTAATCACCATAGGTTTGATTGACTTTGGGATTGGTGATGACCCTAAGGTCATTAACCTAATGACCTTAGGTGGTATTCAATTATGTTGCTAGCGTAGCTTTTACGATGTTGTCATAGTTGCTATCGTAATCCTTGTTTAACTTCGCGTGAAAGTTGTACTCAAGATAATGTGAAATTAAGTTGTTCCATCCATGTTGCCTTGCATCACACATCATGTCAAGCATACCCATTAGCTTGCATCATTTATACGTTAAGTATACGTGAGAAACAAGGTTCGTGTTGATCAAGTTCGGAGAAGGTGTTTCCGGAAAGAAGTGCCTAGAGGTGTTGGTGCTATCGACTGTGTGATCCTCCCGAGGATCCTAACCTTCTCACACCCACGAAGGCAAGCCCTGGATGCATTTAAACAATTCCTTGTATTTTTAGCTTTATATTTTATGTTTCTGAGATGATGCATTAGATGTTAGGAGTTGTGTGATATCTACTTTGATGCATTTACCGTACCTTGATGTATTAAGCATCATCAAGCATAAACCCTAGTTTGCATTGTCATTTCATCTGCTTTGCATTTAAATTATGCTTGTTTGTTTGATTGATTAATTTAGTTAATTAATTGCCTTGCAAATGACTTTGTCAAGTTTGGATCCACTTGCCTAGCATTTTGAAATGATTTAACAAATTTTATTGCAAAAGATTTGGTGTATTTTGGAGCAAAAGAAAATAAGTTGAAAAATTTCCTTTTTAAGCCTAAATTCAAAATAAATTTGTAGTTCAAAATTTATTTAGAATTTTGACCTAAGCCTTAAATGAAAGTTGTTCAGTTTTTAATTCTCTACAACTTTTATTTTTGGGCACTTTTATGAAAAAGCTTTTAAATTTGTCAAACAATTGCTTTTTGGTTCAGAATTAAATTTTTTTTTTAAAAAGAAAAACCTTACATGAACGAAGCGGGCGCTTTCGGCCCACTCGGCCACCGGCCCGCTCCACATCGCGCGGGCGCGCCGCCGTCGTGGCGGCCACCCCGGGCGCCACGCGCCGCCATGCCCTCGCCCCCCCGCCGCCGCGTGGCCATGTTCCGGCGGCGGGCCCCACCACGACCGCCGCGCCCGAAATGGGAACCCCGCCTGCTCTCTCGCCCACACTCGCTCACTCGCTCTCCCGCTCGCTCTCTCTCTGGCTAGCAGCAGCGGCAGCCGCAGCACCGCCGCCCCGCGACGGCCGCCGTCGCCCGGCGTGTTTGCTACGCCGCCACACCCGAGCCCCCGCCGGCGCCACGCACAACACCCGCCACCGCTCCACGCACCCGTCGAGCCGCCGTCGCCGCTGCATTGCCTCGGTAAGGGGCTGAACGGTGACCTCCGCCGTCCTCCGCCATGACCGGAGCTTGGCAAGCTTCGCGCGCCGCCAAAATCCGTCCACCCGCGGCAGCCTTTCTTCTTCTTTTTCGCGTGCGAAAACCCCGGGTTTCGAATCGAACTCCGGTGAGCTTGGTGGGGCCGATTAGGGCACAGCCACCTCGCCGCCGCCTCGCCGGCGCTGCCCGCCGCCCCGAGCGCCGTTCGCCCGCGGCGGAGCTCAGGGCCGCCCAATAGGGGCAGCGACCTCTCGGCGGCTCCGCCATGAGCTCGAGGGGAGCTCAGCGGCGCCTCGCCTCGCCTTGCCGCCCCGCCCTGAAGGCCGGCCGGCCGTCGCGCAGCCAGCGTCTCGCTCGCCGCCGCGCACGCCGCCGCCGACCCTCCGGTCACCGCCTCCCTGCCGTCGGCGTCACCGGATCCGCCGTGGCACGGGGAGCACGTTGGTGCTACCCTCGTCGCCGGCAAACTCACCGCCGGCGAGCACCGACGCCGGTCGGCGCCGCCCACGGCCTGCGGCCGACCGGCCGGTGGGGTCAGTTTGACCCCTGGGTCCCGCGTGTCAGCGACCCATGGTCCACTGGACCGGGTGCACCTAGCGTTTTAGAGCCGGTCTTCTTTTAAAAAGATTTTCCAGAAAATGCTTTAATTCGTTTTAAATTTATAACTGGTGCAAATGGAGTCCAAATTTGATGAAACTTGTTTTGCTAGGTTTCTTATGAATAGATCTATCTAGGAAAAATATGATATATCATTTTTGTGGTACTTTTTCTGTATAGATTTATTTAATTGCTATAAATACTAAAAACTGAGTAAATGCATAGTAAATTGTATATTGCTCAGAAAAAAAATGTGAATCTTGATTTGTTAGACTTGTCTTGTGATGTACTTTCTGGGAAAATATGTATCATATAGTTCCTGTGCAAAAATATTGGAATATGATTTAAATTCAATTCTAGGCTGATTCTTGAATGATTTTTAATAAATAAATTATAGGGAGTTATGACCTGATAATTTTTGATGACTGCTCTTGTGCTAAGAAGTTCTAGATAAAAATATGAAATCTGTTGTTTAACACCTTTTGCAGTGCAAAGTAGTTAAAAGTGCTTTTCTGTCCTATTGCTTTATCTTTTTGTGTAGGCTGTTGCACTTGATGAAATGTGATGAAAATTTTATCATGGCTCTGTGCTAGCATAATGTAGCTCCTGTAATTTTTGTAGAATTTTTTGGACTGTTTAGACAGAGGTCACAGTTCAAAACTATTGTTTCACATGAAATGATAAGCTTTGATTTAATTGCTTTAGTAGGTGCTATATTTTCTTTTGAGCACTTTTAGTTATGTTTTGTTTGCTGGTCCTATTATGTAGCACCATAACTGAAGTGTGATGCTTAGCTATGAGTAGTGTTACCTCTTTTTAATCATATGTTGTGCATTCGCCATACTTATGCACGTGCATCGCATCATACAGGTTCGCAGGAGGACCCTCAACTTTCGGAGATCGAGGAGAACCCTCAGGAGGAGTTCCAACAAGAGGTTCCAGTAGGAGGGGACGAGGAAGACCTGCCCGAGTGTCCGAATCACCGCGCAGCTGACTTCGAACAGGGCAAGCACCGGAGCATCCACTTACCTATGCTTTCTAACAGTCTAATTATACTCTATGATTGTTGTATTAAGTATAGGAGTTGTGTGCAACCGTTGATGCATTATATCCTTGTTTTACCCTTGAATTATTCCACCTTGATTTACCCTGCTAGTCTAGGGCGAGTAACATGCTTAGCTTGCTTAGACGGTAGAAGTCGGGTGATTTCCTGTCATCCGCGAGTATAGTTGGTTACTTATGATTGATGGAAAGCTTATGTTGATATCATCTGTTTGATGGTTATGGTTGAGATAATTGGAGATCGTACGGAGTCTTGTGGGGTTGTTGGACCATAGTGATTCCGTTTGTGTCGATTAAGGGTCGTACCGTTGATGTACCGCAAGTCATGTTGAACGCATGCCTCACATTTAGCTGGCCGGATAAGCACTTCCGACCGCGAAGCCTAACACTATCCAGGCGGTTCTCGACTTCGTTCGCACCGTATTGGAGATGGATGGGGGACCACAGGGCGCGAAGAGTAAGTCCGAGGTCCAAAGATGGTCTGGCTAAGGCGTCGGGCGGTCCCAGGGTACGGTGGTTCCACTCGAGTCCGCGTTGTTTTCCCGGATATGTGCCACGGTGACACATAGCTCACTTTAGCGGGTGAGTGTGGTTTTGTGTGAAAATACCCCCGAGCTCAGTAGTAATCGATTCGAATCGCCATCGTTCCTGGACAGTGAACACTTGACTTGAGCTGCACCATCGTAGTAATGATTATGGAATGTGGGTAATGATGATGATGATGATGAGTTAAGCTAAATGATTATGGTTACTACTTGCTTGCTTAATCATGACTAATATACTATAATGATGCATAGTATAGGTCCTTACCTAGCATAAATAGGAATGGTTAAGCTGAGCTATCACTTTAATTGTTACTACCGCTTTTATGCAAAAAAGAGTCAAGCTATCCCCGATAAAAGTCTGTCATACTCCTTGGAGTCTTTTATTTTAAGTCCGTCGGGTAAGTCTAGCTGAGTACCTTCTCGTACTCAGGGTTTTTTCCGCTTGTTGTTTGTGCAGATGGCCATACCTACCACGGGTATTGTGAGACCTGCTTATACCCAGTGGATTAAAGTACCAAGGGCATGGTCGTTCTTAATATTCTCCCCCACTTGCTTTTGTGGATTTGGCTATCGAGCTGGCACTGTATTAAACTTAAGTATATGTGTGGGTTGAGCTTTCAAAACTACTTGCTTTCGCTACTCGGATTTGAAGGACTTGGTTTGTAGTAACTTTGTTTCCGCACTCTGATGTTATCGAACTATTGTGAAATGTTGTAACGTGCGAATGGTGAGGCTAAACTTGTGCGATCTTAGTTGGCGATGTTTGGTTTGAAATCCTTCGAGATTTCCGGACTACCGGATTTATAACGGCTTAGGTGTGACAATTGCTTGTTTAGCGAGTGATTTTTCACTTATGCTTTTATAAATTGGTCGGTTCGATTTACACCGCATCGAGCAAGGTTTAACGATTCTTGTTCATATGTGTATTTAAAACAAAAGATTTTGGTTTCAAAACTAAAATTTTTAACTTATAGATCTATAAGTCTTTTGAGAAAATCTTATTTGCAAAATTAAGAGTGTGCCAGTGGTCGTATCCTTTATGCCCAGTTAAGGACTCTAGGTGGCTATTTAAGTACTGACTTGGGGGCTTGCATCATATTTTATTTTTACTGTTGTCCATGCAGCAAGATAATTGTATGGGTGTCATTTGCTTGAATGGTAATGTATGGTTCAAAATGCCTCTACGCCTCGATAAGTGGGAGTTGTGAGAGCATGGTTGTCCAACCGGCAATCTAGGAGAGTGCTAGTGTGATACCGGAAGTACTTACATATCAAAACCATGTATTTACCAAGGTGTTTTATTGTGGGTTGTGCCGTCTGTTGAGACGATGCCGTCGTAAGGACGAGGATCGGGTAGTTGTACTACATGTGCGTGTATTTGGGAATGCACGTATGTGTGAGTATTTAATTTTTACATTCCTGCAATGCATTATATTCATACTGTTGGGATGGGCTGAAGTGGATTTTCTGCAGGTACATAACAGCGCTTCGTGTAGAACGTCTAGTTATACGCTATGAGAGAACGTTGTATGCCACCGTTTATACCGCTAGAATTATTTTTGCTAAGTTTGTGAGAACGTAAGATCCATGCATACATCATGTTTGTTCATCTCATATCATTGCATTTACCTTCCCTTGTAAATTGGTTACTTCTATTAATTAAAATTGAATAATTAATAACTTGTCTCACCCGGGATAAATTTCTAAACAGATGGCCCGCACCAAGCAGACTGCTCGCAAGTCCACCGGAGGCCGTGTACCGCGTGGACAGCTCGCACCTCGCACCACTATCCGGGAGTCTTACTTCCTGGAGGAGTTTGGGATGCCCACGCTCCTTTGGCGTGTGTTGGCCCACGTGGGGTATACGGAGGAGCAGCGATCCGTGTACTCCTGGGTGACAAAGGAGCCGAGCAACGGGGACAATATGGTTCTTTGTGGAGGTTACCGTCCCACCACTCCACGAGGACTCGGAGTGGGAGGGGTGGCGCTGCGTGCCTACCTGGAGTCACACCGGAGGAGGGGCTAGCGAGCCGCCTTCTTCGTTTTTGCGCACCATCATGGAGCGTTTCCCGCCGAGCTTGGCTCGGGCCTTGGCGGGAGTGTTTCCTTGTGGTGACCCCGCCGACATGTTCTGGAGCGATCCCCAAAGATGGCATGCCGCCGGGGATTCATGAGATTGAGGACAAGTGACAATGCGGCAATGAGTGCCATGTTTGCTATGATGCGAGACTTTGGATGCTACTCGATCCTGCATGTACAAGATGAATGACTGGAACAAGGCCCTATGGAAGAAGGAGCGAGAAAAGGAAGAAGAGGCACTCGGACCGTGTCCGAGACCCGAGGCACCGTGATAGAGCTTGTCACGCTACCGAGACGACGCCGAGGCCCGTGAGAGGGAGGCCAACAGGAGATCGCTACCTTGCGCGCCGACGTGTTGCACGCTACGAGCAGTATGAGAGGAACAGCGACAGGATGATGGCACAACTGGTGACAGAGAGGAATGAAGCCCGAAACGACGCCCACCAGCTGGGGCACTGGCTCTTTGACCGTGAGCAGTACATTGACCAGTTGCACGAGGACTACCACGTGCTTTGTACAACCAAAGCTAATCCTCACCACGAGCCTGGAGTCATCGACGCTGACGGAGGCGAGGAGGACGCTGACCTTCCACCTACACCTGAGCCTGCACCTGATGATGACGTTGTCCTTGCCGCCGAGTCTGACGTTGGTAGCGAGCACGAGTAGGCTAGTAGTCTCATCGCTAGTCTTAGTTGCGCTTTGTTTCTTTTGTGGTTGGCATGTAACCTTGAGATGTGACTCATGTGTGTTGGATCTTCATGTGTTGTGGTGCTATCTGAACGCCTAAAGTCCAGTGTATGTATGCTGGCAATTTTGGATGTTGTATGCCATGGATGATGTTCTTAAGTAATCTAATTAGTGATGTTATGGATTGTGGAAATGAATCTTTATGCCTTTGTGTTGTTGAGTGAATTCATTTTCTTCCAATAATTCATTGGCATGATTATTACATTCACTTACAATGTTGTAACATCACCTAATAATTGCTTGTTGCCGAAATATGCAGATGGTGGGAACACGCCGCACCGCTAGCAGCAATGTGATCGATGAGGGCACTGCCGGTAGTGAAGGAAACGGTGGGAACGGTGACAACGGAGGGAACGGAAGCAACGGTGGGAATCCCAGGGCTGATCTACCACCACCACCACCCCCATCGTTGACCGCGGAGCAATTGTTCTAGCAGTTCCTTGGCAGTCAGCGCAACATGGAAGCTACGTTGCACGATATCGCGGCCAACACTAGCCGTGGAGGCCATCGCGATCATCATGTCAACCAGTATAGCACTTTCAAGGACTTCCTCGATACTGACCCACCCAAGTTCCTGCAAGCCAAAGAACCTCTTGAAGCCCTGGAATGGATCAACACTATGGAAGATAAGTTCCGTCTTCTCCGTATGACTGAATCCCTGAGGTTGAGTATGGAGCTCATCAGCTGCAGGGGCCAGCTGGAATTTGGTGGTCTCATCAGCGCACCACCTTTCCACCCAATGCTCCTATTACGTGGGACCAGTTCACTCGGGTGTTTCGCAACACCTACGTACCTCCTGGGTTGATGGCTATGAAAGTGTCAGAGTTTATGAAGCTTACACAAGGCAATAAAACCATGAACGAGTATCTCCATGAGTTCAACAACCTATCACGCTATGCTCCTAGCTATGTGGATACTGAAGAAAAGAAGATCGCTAGTTTCAAGAGAGGCCTCAACACTAAAATGGCAAAGACAATGGGCATCAACCGCAGTCTCACCTTCAATGAGTTTGTCAGTGACTGCTTGACACAGGAGAACAACAACAACCTACATGCTGCTTCCAAGAATCGCAAGAGAAACTTTGAGGGAGGATCTTCTCAGTTCAGGCCCCCGATGGCTAATCGTCCGCAATACCGCCCTCCTGCTCAGAATTCGAGGTTACGTGCACTCGCTCCAAGGAGAAATCCTACAGCTCCACCACCTCTGAAGAACCAGAGGGGTTATCGTCCACCTGCACCTCAAGCTCAAGCCAAGACTGGTGGTTCCACGGCAGCTGCTCCCGCCGTGAGAGGCCCGTGCTTCAACTGCAATCAGATGGGTCATTTCGCCAAGTACTATCCCTACCCGAAGAAGCAGACGACCTATCCTGCACGTGCACACCACACCACCATGGATGAGATCCCCGAAGGAGAACCAGTTACTGCGGGTACGTTTCTTGTCAATAATCATCCTGCAGTTGTTTTATTTGATTCTAGATCATCGCATTCTTTTATGAGTCAAGCATATGCATGGTCACATGAGTTAGAGCTTAAGCAATTAGATTATGGGTACCGCATCAGCTCCGCTGGTGCTGATGTCCTATCTAATCAGATGCTTGAGCAAGCAACATTTGAAATTGGAGATAAGTCATATAGAGTTAATTGGTAGTATTGCCTGGTTTAACTATGGATGTGATCTTGGGGATGAATTGGATGAAAGATAAGCAAGTAGTGATTGATACTGGGAATAGAACAATTACCCTCAAGGAACCTAGGGGTGATGGCACTTTCCAGGTGTTATTGCCTCGAGTTGCGAACATGACCAAGTTAACATATGCTATCCGAGCTTCTTCTCTTGCTGAGATTCCAGTGGTTTGTGAGTTTCCCCGATGTTTTTCCCCGAAGATTTGCCTAGGTTACCGCCTGAGTAGATATTGAGTTTGCAATTGACCTAGTACTGTACAAATCCAGATATGCAAGAGACCTTATCGTATGCCTCCCAATGAGTTGGCAGAGTTGAAGAAACAGTTGTATGAGCTGAATAAGTTGGGTTTCATCAGGCCGAGTACTTCTGAATGGGGTTGTCCAGCTTTGTTTGTAAAGAAGAAAGATCACTCTTTGAGGCTGTATGTTGACTATCGGCCGCTCAATGCCGTAATAGTCAAGAACAAGTATCCGCTGCCGAGAATTGATATTCTATTTGATCAGTTGTCTAAAGCAAAAGTATTTTCCAAGATTGATTTGAGGTCAGGGTATCATCAGATCAAGATTCGTCCGTCAGATGTGCATAAGACTGCTTTCGTCACTAGATACGGGTTGTACGAGTATCTTGTTATGTCTTTTGGCCTAACAAATGCTCCTGCATACTTTATGTATCTTATGAATTCAGTCTTTATGCCAGAATTGGATAAGTTCATGATTGTATTCTTGGATGATATTCTGGTTTACTCTGCAAATGGAGAAGAACATGCCCAGCATCTGAGAGTTGTGCTTACCAGACTAAGAGAACATAAGCTGTATGCCAAGTTCAGTAAATGCGAGTTTTGGTTAAAGGAAGTTGCTTTCCTTGGCCATATCATTTCGGAAAATGGTATTTCGGTCAACCCGTCCAAGGTACAAGAGGTTATGGATTGGCAGGCACCGACGTCTATGCATGAGGTTCAGAGTTTTCTTGCAATGGCAGGGTATTATCGCCGTTTCATTCCAGATTTCTCTAAGATTGCCAAGCCAATGACGAGTTTACTACAGAAAGAACACAAGTTTGTCTGGACAGAGGCATGTGAGGCAGCTTTCCACACCTTGTGAGAGTTGCTAACCACTGCTCCTGTCTTGGCACAGCTGGATATCGAGAAGCCGTTTGATGTGTACTGCGATGCATCGAAGACTGGTTTAGGTTGTGTGTTGATGCAAGATGGCAGAGTGATTGCTTATGCTTCACGTCAGTTGAGAAAGCATGAAGTCAACTATCCCACGCATGATTTGGAGTTAGCTGCAGTTGTGCATGCATTAAAGATATGGAGACATTATCTATTGGGAAATGTTTGCCATATCTACACTGATCACAAGAGTCTCAAGTACATCTTTACTCAACCTGAGCTCAACATGAGGCAGCGAAGATGGTTAGAGTTGATCAAGGACTACGACTTGCAAGTGCACTATCACCCTGGCAAGGCAAACGTAGTTGCAGACGTCTTGAGTCGCAAGTCGCATCACCATGCCGTGAAGCCGTTGTTTGGAGAGAAGTTCAATCTGATGCATCCTGCAGTTCTGCATGATATCCAAGTTTGGTGTTCTCTCGACCAACAGATTATTGAAGGCCAATAGACCGATCCTGGCATCTATCACCTCAAAGAAAAGATGAAGAAGGAATCAATTCCGCATTTCAGACTGGATGACAATGGTGTACTTTGGTTCGACACTCGTCTTATCGTGCCGAAGGATCGAGAACTCAAGAACAATATAATGGATGAGGCTCACCTTTCCAAGCTATCCATTCACCCTGGAAGCAACAAGATGTATCACGACCTGAGACCTCGATACTGGTGGACCAAGATGAAGAAAGAGATAGCAGCTTATGTGGCTTGATGCGATACTTGTTGTCGTGTTAAGGCCATTCACATGAAGCCGGCAGGTTTACTAAATCCTTTACCAGTTTCTGCATGGAAATGGGATGATATTAGTATGGATTTCATCACGGGTTTACCAACTTCACGGAAAGAAAATGATTCAATCTGGGTGATCATTGATCGGTTAACCAAGTCAGCTCACTTCTTACCTGTCAAGACTACCTTCAGACCACCTCACTATGCTGACCTCTACATCTCTGAGATTGTCCGTTTACATGGGGTACCCAAGAGCATAGTATCTGATCGAGGACCACAGTTCACTGCTCACTTTTAGAACCGTTTGCATGAAGGTATGGGAACTAAGTTACTACACAGCACTACTTATCATCCTCAGACTTCAGGTCAGACTGAAAGACTTAATCAAGTTCTTGAAGACATGTTGAGAGCATGTGTGCTATCTGCAAAAGGATCATGAGAATCTTGGCCACCTTTGGCTGAGTTCTCCTACAACAACAGTTATCAAGAAAGTATCAAGATGGCACCTTTTGAAGCTTTGTATGGCAGAAAGTGTAGAACTCCGTTGAATTGGGTCGAAGGGGAGAAAGGAGATACTACGGTATTGACTTTGTTCCCGAAGTCAAGAGAAGGTTCGAACCATCCAAGAGCGTATGAAAGCCGCACAAATCCCGACAAAAAAGAGTTATGCTGACAATAGAAGAAGACCTTTGATGTTTGAAGTAGGTGACTATGTTTACCTAAGAGTTTCACCGATAAAGGGTACACAAAGGTTTGGGGCCAAGAGGAAGCTTGCACCAAGATATGTGGGTCCATACAAGATTCTTGAGAGGAGAGGCGAAGTTGCTTACAAGTTGCAGTTACCAGAGTCGATGAGTGCTATCTTTCCGATCTTTCACGCCTCTCGCTTAAAGAAGTGTTTGCGTGTGCCCGAAGAAAGAGTTGATGAGCAAGAGCTGAGGCTAGCATCCGACTTGGTCTATAAAAAAAAGAGAGCCTGTGAGAATTGTGGATAACAAGGAAAGAGTCACTTGGAATCATTTGGTGCGAACTTACAAGGTCGTAGGGAGCTACCATGATGATAGAGATGCATCATGGGAAACGGAGGATTACCCGAAAGAAGTTTATCCCGAATTCCATAAAACCCGGTTAGTAAACCCAAATCTCGGGACGAGATTTCTTTAAGGGGGTAGGGCTGTAACACCTTAAGTGTTAAGCATGTATTAGGCACCAAATTAATTAACTTGATCATCATTAAGCATGGCATAAGCATCATCAAGCATAAACCCTAGTTTGCATTGTCATTTCATCTGCTTTGCATTTAAATTATGCTTGTTTGTTTGATTGATTAATTTAGTTAATTAATTGCCTTGCAAATGACTTTGTCAAGTTTGGATCCACTTGCCCAGCATTTTATAATGATTTAACAAATTTTATTGCAAAAGATTTGGTGTATTTTGGAGCAAAAGAAAATAAGTTGGAAAATTTCCTTTTTAAGCCTAAATCCAAAATGAATTTGTAGTTCAAAATTTATTTGGAATTTTGACCTGAGCCTTAAGTGAAAGTTGTTCAGTTTTTAATTCTCTACAACTTTTATTTTGATCACTTTTATGAAAAGGCCTTTAAATTTGTCAAACAATTGCTTTTTGGTTTAGAATTAAATTTAAACAAAAAAGAAAAACCTTACCGCGAACGAGCAGGCCGCTTTTGGCCCCTCAAACCGGCCCGCTCCCACATCATCGCGGGCGCCGCGCGCCGCGCCGCGTCATGGCCGACCGGCCACAGGGCAGGGGCGCCACGCGCTCGCCATGCCCTGGCCAGCCGCCGCGTGGCATGCGTTCCCCGGCGGGCCCCCCCACGACGGCCGCGCCCGAAATGGGAACCCCCACCCTGCTCTCTCGCCCACACTCGCTCACTCGCTCTCCCGCTAGCTCTCTCTCTCTGGCTAGCAGCAGCAGTAGCCGCAGCACCACCGCCCGCCCGGCATCGCCGTCGCCGGCGTGTTCTGGCGCCGCCATACACACCGAGCCCCCCCGGCCACCCCGCGACACCCGCCACCGCTCCACGCACCCGTCTGAGCCACCGTCGCCGCTGCATTGCCTCGGTAAGGGCTGAACGACCACCTCCGCCGTCATCTACCATGGCCGGAGCTTGGCAAGCTCGCGCGCCGCCGCGTTCCGTCCACCCGAGCCGCCTTTCTTCTTCTTTTTTAGCGCCTGGGAAATCCCGGGTTTCGAATCGAACTCCTGTGAGCTCGGTGGGGCCGATTAGGGCCTCTAGCCACCTCGCCGCCGTCTCGCCGGCGCTGCCCGCGCCGCCCGAGCTGCCGTTCGCCTTGGCCGGAGCTCTGGGCCGCCCAATAGGGCGGCCGACCTCTCGGTCGGCTCCGCCATGAGCTCGAGGAGCTCACCCAGCGCTTGCCTTGCCGCCGCCGGAGAAGGCCGGCTGGCCATCAGCGCCGCCGCATGCCACCGACGACCCTCCGGTCACCGCTGCCCTCGCCCGTCGGCGTCACGGATCCGCCCCGTGGCATGGGGGAGCACGTTAGTGCTACCCTCGTCGTAAACAAGCTCACCGCCCGGCGAGCACCCGGCCGGTTAAGCGCCGCCCACGGCCTCCTGGCCGACCCGACCCGGTGGGGTCAGTTTGACCCCGGGTCCCGCGTGTCGGTGACCCATGGTCCACTGGACCGGTGCACCTAGCGTTTTAGAGCCGGTTTTCTTTTAAAAGATTTTCCAGAAAATGCTTTAATTCGTTTTAAATTCATAACTGGTGCAAATGGAGTCCAAATTTTATGAAACTTATTTTGCTAGGTTTCTTATGAATATATCTATCTAGGAAAAATATGATATGTAATTTTTGTGGTACTTTTCTGTATAGATTTATTTAATTGCTATAAATGCTGAAAACTGAGTAAATGCATAGTAAATTGGATATTGCTCAGAAAAATGTGAATCTTGATTTGTTAGACTTATCATGTGATGTAATTTCTGGGAAAAATATGTATCATATAGTTCCTGTGCAAAAATATTGGAATATGATTTAAATTCAATTCTGGGCTGATTCTTGAATGATTTTTAATAAATAAATTATAGGGAGTTATGACCTGATAATTTTTGATGATTGATCTTGTGCTAAGAAATTCTAGATAAAAATATGAAATCTGTTGTTTAACACTTTTTGCAGTGCAAAGTAGTTAAAAGTGCTTTTCTGTCCTGTTGCTTTATCTTTTTGTGTAGGCTGTTGCACTTGATGAAATGTGATGAAAATTTTATCATGGCTCTGTGTTAGCATAATGTAGATCCTATAATTTTTGTAGAATTTTCTAGACTATTTAGACAGAGGTCACAGTTTAAGCCTATTGTTTCACATGAAATGATAAGCTTTGATTTAATTGCTTTAGTAGGTGCTATATTTCCTTTTGAGCACTTTTAGTTATGTTTTGTTTGCTGATCCTGTTATGCAGCACCATAACTGAAGTGTGATGCTTAGCTATGAGTAGTGTTACCTCTTTTTAATCATATGTTGTGCATTCGCCATACTTATGCACGTGCATCGCATCATACAAAGTTCGCGGGAGGACCCCCAACTTTCGGGGATCGAGGAGAACCCTCGGGAGGAGTTCCAACAAGAGGTTCCAGTAGGAGGGGACGAGGAAGACCTGCCCGAGTGTCCGAATCATCGCGCAGCTGACTTCGAACAAGGCAAGCACCGAGCATCCACTTACCTTTGCTTTCTAATAGTCTAATTATGCTTTATGATTGTTGCATTAAGTATAGGAGTTGTGTGCAACCGTTGATGCATTATATCCTTGTTTTACCCTTGAATTTTCCCACCTTAATTTACCCTGCTTGTCTAGGGCGAGTAACAATTGCTTGGTTTGTAATAACTTTATTTCCGCACTCTGATGTTATCGAACTATTGTGAAATGTTGTAACGTGCGAATGGTGACGCTAAACTTGTACGATCTTGGTTGACGATGTTTGGTTTGAAATCCTTCAAGATTTCTCGGACTACCCGATTTATAACGGCTTAAGTGTGACAATTGCTTGTTTAGCGAGTGATTTTTCACTTATGCTTTTATAAATTGGTCGGTTCTGTTGCATAATGCATTATATCATCAATATAAAATTATAAACGACTTCCGAAATTCAAGGAAGGGTTTAATGCATCTGGGGCTTGCCTGCGTTGTAGAGAAGGTTAGTTGTGATTCTTTGATATTAACATCTTCGTGGATTCACCTCGTTAGGGTTGGATCATCGCGAATCTCCTCGGAAGCTTGATCATTGCGACCCTCCGCTCTCACGTAAACTATACATACATGAAATGATGCATGTTTAAGTATGACGAAATGTATGACATGAGGCATGATGCAAGGCAACATGGATGAAACAACTTAACTCTTCACTAATTTAAATACAACTTTTCTTCACGGTAAAGTTGCATCAAAAGATCATAATTAGCAACTACGATGACATCGGATAACACAAATAAGAATCAACATAATTGAAGTGCCGAAGATCATTAGGGTTAATGATCTAGGGTCATCACTCAATTCCAAAAGCAATCAACCCTATAATGATTAAGGGTAATTACTAATTTATTAATCATTTTTACAGTTGTTGAAAGCCACTAATTAAACTTGCTAAGTAATTAACTATTACTACACATGTGATAATAATTATTGCTATTACTACACAACCAAGCCATGAATCATTGGGGATGGCAGTAATGATTCATGGTCTCCAATCAACACTTAAATGGAAGCATTCCTAAGTGAAGTACTTCACTAATCATTTAAGCAATTTAAATAATTATTAATCATGTGAGCAAACTCTACATTTAAGTTACATAAAACAATGCCATGGACTAGGGAGGTTTTGCTGATCTAAGGTCTCCAAACAAAACCATAAATCAAACAACATTTAATTAGAAAACTAATTAGCTAAATTGTTATTTTATTTACTATTTCCATAGCCATTAAACAAGGTAGAAACTAATTATTAAAGCAAACCTATTCTAAATAGTACCAAAATTTTAGTGGAGGTTACTTTTAGCATGAAAAGCATAACCATAAATTTTTATGATTTTTGGATTAATATTTTACTCTACAAAAATCAAACACTTGCCATTTATTAATTAAAGCATGCAATTATTAAATATGACAAAAAGCACTTAACATGTTGCAAACATATTTTTCTATGAAACTACACAACATAAGGATCACATATATATTTTTGTTAGATTTCCATTTGCCCAGAATAATTAATTATTAATTTATAAAAACTCAGCATTTAAATTCATAAAAGAAAAAGAAAAAGAAAAGAAAACCTTTCTTCGCCACTGGACCGGGCCACGGCCCAACTTGGCCCAGCCACGCTCGGTCCGGCCAACCCCTCCTCTTCTCCCTCCTCCCCCCTCGTTCAAACAGAGACCGGCGGCGATGACCGGCCGGTGTCCTTGCCGCCGGTGAGGGCTCAGGCAGCGCTGAGGGTAGCCCCGTCTTCCTCTCGTTGAGGCGAACCCGACGAGCACCGATTCGACTTTGATTGATGGCCGGTACGGAAAGAGATGGGGTGGAAAAGCGTGACCGCTAGCCGGGACGCTCGGCGGCGGGCGTGCTCGACGTCGCGCGCCGTTCCCGCGCGTCTGTTGCGGTTGGGGCCTAACCAGCGGGCCGACGGGAACCAGTGACTCAAGGCGAATCTAGTGGTGGTATTGGTTGGACTGGAGGCACGTCGAAGAGCCTTGGCCGGGTGCGGGATGGGCACGGCAGCGCTGCTGCCGCTGCCGGAGAAGAAGACGGTGGTGCGAGCCATTCCGGAGACCAGGGACTGCGCGGGGAGGCTCAATTGGTCCGTGAGGAAGTGGCGGAGCCACGTGCTAGCGATCAGGGATGATGGTGGAGTGTTGAGAGCGAATTTCGCCGGTGAGCAGGAACGGTGGCGGCGGTGCAGAGGAAAGAAGGAAGGTGCTTGTCGTCGTTCCGATGGATAAGAAGAGGCTGTGACGGTTCTGGTGGATGGACAGCGCAGTGGCGAAGCTGCTGGAGTTGTTCACGGCATGGCAGCGTGCGCGAAATGCCGGGGACGACGCCACGGCGGCGGTGACCGGCCGGCATGGGCAGAGAGGAGAAGAAGAAATTCCCTCCCCGGCTCTTTGTAGTACTTTGTCCCTTTTTCCTTTTCTGTTTTCTTCAAATTACTCCAAAAATTTGAACCAAACTTGAAAATCTTCCAAAATATGGATTGCCCAAAATTTTATGCTCTACAACTTGTATTAAAGAAGTTTCATCAAATTCCAAATATTTTTGAAACTACAGTTTGAATTTGAAAAAAGGTTTAAATCTAAACTTTTGGGATTTCAAAATTACTTTCAAATTTTGAATAAAAGATGAAAATCTCCAAAAATAAAAGTTGTTCCATTTTTCAAGATCTACAACTTTTATTTAGAAAGTTTTTCATGAAACTGAATAATTTTTGAAATTGAGTTTAAAATTCAAAAAGGGTGAAACTCCCAATTTAAAGAACTTTTAAAATTACTTCAAATTTTGTTTAAAAACTTGAAAAACTTTATTTACCAAACTTGTAGAGCTCAAAGAGATGTACAATCTGTATTTTTGAAGTTTTCCCAAATTTTGAATATTTTGAGATGAAATTGAGAAAGGGACAAAAGTAGTTTTGAATTTCAAGATTTTGAAAAGGAATTTCAAATTGAATCTTTGGGCAATTAATTAATTGTGTTGTGGTACTTTTCAAACCCAACCAATGGCATACTTTCAAAGTACAAAGTTCATACTTTGAAATGGTGCCAAAGTTTGGCAACTTTTATTTGCAAAATTAATCATGGTTAGCTCCCGAAATTAAAAATGAAATTGAAATTCCAACACGACCAATTATGGAAAGAGTTGGCATTTGAATTCCAAATTCAATTTTTTGTTCTTTCTTTGCATCATTTGACTTGTAAAACATGTTTGGAAAGTTAAACATAGTTAGCCACACACTCTCAAACATCAATGTTGGTTTTAGTTGGTTACTTTTATAAACAAAATTAAACATGTAAGTTAAACAAAAGTGATTATCATGACATTGATAAAACACCCTTCATGAAAGAACTCAGCCAACCTAAAAAAAATGTAAACTCATTTTATTTAATTAACAAGCTTATCAAGCTACACTAATGATCATTAGGCATGATTAACATCTGAAAACATGCTCAACATGCAAGACATAGTATGAACCATGAAATGCACTTTAATGCCTGGTGATCAACTTAATGATGCACATGATTATATGCTAATTGCATTATCATTAAATTAATAAATATGATGCTTAATGCATAATATGATGACATGGTGGGTTTAGGTTAACGTAACACCGGAGGTGTTACAAACATAGAAAGAAACGCATGATGCACTGTACAACTCAAACTTAATACCTTAATAGTTTTGTTTGCTACATGCAAGTACAAACTTGGGGCTCCTTTTTGCAAAGAATACAATACAAAATAGAAAAAACAATATCGATATGAATTAGGATGCCACCTCTCACCCCAAATATGGATAAAAAAACTCTCCAATTTGTCTAATATTAACAGGGTGATAATTTCAATCCCAATGCTGCTCCAGAAAAACCACATGCTAGTTTAAAACCTTACAGGAAAGCAAAGGAAAAAAATTTCAAAACTATCACATTCGTAGGCATAACAATAGCAAGTCTTCCTACAGTGAAATAATTGGAACTTAAATAATAAAGAAACTACATATCAAGCCATTATAAATAAGAATTATTTTATAAGAATACATATATAACCAAGATTCAGGGACAAACATCAAAAGTAACTAAAAGATCTAGGAGTTAGTGGAAGCAGTAGTATGTGGGTCTTGGGAACGACAACTACAGAAGAGCTTTGTTTCGAAGCATAAACTACATATTAGGAACAAGGTTTACATGACACCAATACTAACATAACTACTATTTAAATGTAGCCAGTGACATTATCCTGCAACCAGAATTTTAAAGCAACTACACATTGCAATTACTTTGTTTTTATCTGTTATCATCAAAAGATAGCTCTACATTTTGTGTCCTCTTAAGACAAATCTCTCATCTATAACCAAACGTATGGATATCTTATGTCAATCCTGTTCCTCACACTTTGGCCACCTTTTACATGTAAATCCTAACTAATAGACCATTTTAATAGTTGAGCGATAAATTGGCATATTTAAGGTTAAATATTGGTTATTTAGTTTTAATTACTAGTGCCTACTCATTGATTGTTTTGTACATGCTATGCTAAAGATGGTTTTACAACTACATATGACTAACTGAATAGTGTAAAAAAATAACACGACTTATTTGCAAACACTCAAAGTAAGTGCAGAATACTCACATAGGGGGCAATCTTGGTTGGTAAACTTTATATTGTGTGCATTCGACGAATTAGTTCAGATCCAATTGTCACCGCTGTAATTGGATGGTACAAAGAGAAATTTCCTCCTTTCCTATCCACTCTTCACCTGGCTTTAAAGTAATGGGCGTCTCAATAGCCGCAGCCCCCACACATAGCATGTTCTTGTACTCTTCATCCTCGAAATCTGGTATTACTTTGGCCATCTTGTCCCAAGGGTTCCAAACAACTGCAAAATGAGAAGGACATTGATGTATACCATGAAAATGGAAAGGGCAACATCCATGATAATTTAAAACTCATAATTTCACAAATCAACATTGTAATTGAAGAATTTTAAAAGGTCCCGATAACTCTAACTCACCAACATCAGGAAGTCCCTCTTTCCTCAACACAAATGTTCTTTTTTTCTCATGGTCAATGATCACAATCTTTGGTGGAGCACTCAAATATATCTTGTCCACCTTACTCAAAAAACAATATAAATGTAACTAGAGTTTCGTTGGTACAAAAATAGCATCAAACCATGAAATTTAGCATAGCAAAAACTTACTTCAGACTCGAATACAACTGCATCACCTTGTTCAGTGCAATGATTCTTGGATTGCAAGTTGTCAAGATAGTCTAAGGTCTCCAAACCTTCAACCCTCACTTCACTGAATGCAAAAACAAGTTTCAAGGAATGGGAACTGAAAGTAGCCAATGGCCATGTAAATCTATCTGATGTCCCATATGTTCTATTTGTAGTATTGATATGGCCTATTGATAAAGCATATGGTAAGGTTGTTATGGTGAGGATCCTATTTAAAGATAAGCAGTTCCTTGTACACATCCCCTTTTTCTTAAAAATTTGGAGGCATATTGAGTCTGAAGGTGATAGATTCAACGTCACCTCGTATTGAAGCAAGTTTTTATTGGCTATGCACCTTTGCACTTAGATTGTAAGAAACATCAAAAAAAAATTTGGTGCAAACATAACACGGACAAATGGCATTTTACACGGTACTGATGTCGGACACCGAAAAGTAGGTGTTGTATGCAAATGTAAATTGGAATGGCTTACTATCCGAGCTGATATTTTTTTTATTCGAGATGTAAGAATAAGATCTCCCCTTGGATTAAGAGCAACTCTCAGACGAAATTCATAACTGCAAGACATGGGCAATGAACACTATTAGATCAGTGACAAGGCCTGATGAATACGGTGACAATTTTTATCTGATATAGATGATTCAATGATTGACTAGATGGTGACCTATGCGGCCAGATCTTCAAATCCTCTTGAGATGACTTGAGTATCAAGTCAATATGACAATTGGAACTAGCAACTGGAAAATGAGGTGGACTTTCATCGACACTCCAAAATCGGTTCCTTGCAAAACCATGTTGTTCAAGAACTCCATGGTTACCTAGCTGCAATATGGCATTGTTAATCTGGGTGTTAAAAGACAAATTGCTTCCATGGGAAACATAACTTGGTTTATAATAGCTTGATGACCGTACTTGAGGGAAGCAAATTTGGATGCCACCACGAATTGCTTTTGGTGGTTTAAAAGTAGCCTAGCAAGAAATATAGAAATGTATAATTACTAGGACCAAGAGCCATACTCGAACTTGAAAACTTGCAACACGGTGAATAGGAAAGAAGAATTAGCATATAAATAACTCCCTGGTACCAATGGATCATCTGACAATAGTATTACTGTAACATACGAGTGAAGGCTAATGAGTTTTAAATGCTAGTCTAATCCTAACATTGTCTAATGCTAACATGATAGGAAAATGAAGAGTAGTACCTGATGTAACAAAATAAGAATAAACACAAAACACTTTTTACTGAGACTAAAAGAATCTGAATACCTTGTTACTGACAAAAAGCAGTTGCTGACCGAAGTTATTTTTCCAAGATGTCACTTGGCCTCCATATAAATATACCTGTTAACAATTGTGGGATAATATCACTTGCAGGAACTTCAAAAATAAAAAGGGGCAACTTATTTCACCGACCGAAATGGCCATATAATCCTTGTGCGGATGGGCAAAGAATAAGCAAGCAAAGGACCACTGGTAGCACCTCTATTGTTATTTCAGTCTCAAATAAATTGACTTTTTCAGAAGCTGGTCATAATCTATAACTCCTATAATCCTAAACCCAACCAAATTATTTCTCTGCGTTCGATTGGTCCACGCCTCCGAATGACGTCATCATAGGAGCCGCTCTCTTAATTTGGACCATTTGGTGCTTAATCTCCTATCCATCCATCCGTCCATCAGAACGTATGCGTTACCTGGCTGGTGGTGCCTTCGTGCAACCATCAGCACTAGGCCCATCGAGCCTCCCCAAGCCCATCGAGCCTGCCTAGCTAGCGCTTCACCTCCGCCGACGATTCAATCACTGTGTCGTAACGCTTCCCTACCCGTGCCGTAAGTCTTCTCCCTGATCGCTCCACCCTCCGCCACCCTCTGGCTAATCCCTTCTCCACAGCCACCAACGCCCACCGCCAAATCTCTCCGATGCTCCATCCATGGCCGCTGCCTAACACATCAGAGCTGCCCTCCCAATTCTATCCCATCGTCCCTACCCCTTCCTCTTCCCTTTTAGTAAGCGGGCACCCAGTAAATGCTACAACTGCAAATTACAACCGACAGGAGTTTCTCCTCTACGCTTGTGCACCTTCTCTCATCATCAATACTAGATCATATCAAGGGTCTGCCTGACGATGGCATTTATCGTTTGGATGATGTATATAGGTTTTCTTAGCTCCCAGTTTTGCGAGCGACATCACTCTAGCCGGATCAGCAAACGACCATTTTGTACTAAAGGTATAACCCTTTGTATGGCCCTTTTCTAAATGTTTACAGTCTAAATGTTCTATCATTAGCTTACAATCTGAATCTTATATCATTGACAATGCTTATGCTTTTATCTTTGCAGGTATTTAGCGCACCGCAATTTTTTATTTTATATTATCTGCAATTTCCTATGGCCACAAAAAGCAATGACGGTAGCCTTTTCTGTTCTTTTGCTCGGGATTTCTTATATGTCTAATTGACAACAACGGTTCTCTAATCTTCAGTCCATGAAATATTTATCATTGTGAAACATCAAACACTTTCAGGTTTGTTGGTTTACAAAACTTCAATCAGTTTTTAGATTTCTCTGTTTCAATATCATATTAGTTTATTTTCTTCGCTTGAGGATGCCGATTGTTACCATATTTATATTGTTTTAAATTTCTTTTGCCTGCGGGATCATCCCACGCCTCTGCTACTCCAAAGATATTCAAGATTGGTCCAAGGTCTATTCCAATTTTGTATATTCATTTACTTTGTGACCCATAACAATTATGTGGTCAATTTATTCTTCCTATTTAATTGAAACCTGATTACTCATTGTAAGATTATTTCTGTTGGCGGTTCCATTCCAGCTTGTCGCTTTTCTCTATTTGTGAAAAGATAATATTTCATGAACCCCGTAATACAACTAGAGCAACTATATAAACAAGTTATCATCACAATGTTCGCCGACTCATATGATTCAACCGGTAGGATAATATACTTAAAAAAAATTATTTGAAAGCATCTACGCTTTTGACATCTTCCCAATGAGTTTCTTTTATTTGAAAAATTAAAGTAAATACAAGTAGTATAATTTTCTTTTAAATTATCTATGATTCCCCTGCAAAGAACACGCGGGGTATACTTCTAGTAAAAAAGATAGAAATGTATCTCAGGCCCCAGGCCCAACCGAATTATAATTGTTGGAAAGAAGAGGAATAAGCTGACATTTGGACCTCTAGTAGAACCAGCTGTTGGAGTTGGACAGCTTGCACACTAGTAGCTCGCGTATAATTAAACAGAGAAAAAATAATCTAGTGCCAAAAATACAAATTAAGGTGTGGAAATAAATTCAAGAAAATGGAACTTAGTCATTACTAGCCGTTGAATCTTTCCTTATAGATTGCATGCATAGAGCAACCTTTCAGGTTAGCAGAGTGTGTGTCACCAGGTGTAAGTAAGGAAAAATACCGACTATTCAGGGAGCAATATATAGTAGTTTACAATAACTATACACCATTGACGCCGCGTTAGCGATTATATGGCCTTACACTGCGATGATTTTGATAGGAGGAGATATAGATGCAAATGTGACATGCCACGAGCGTCACGTACGTCCATATCCAATATATATGTGTTAACACTGGATTTTGGTAAAGGCCGACAGGTGGGCCAGTACATGGCAGACTCGCAAGTATTCAGGAGCATTCAGCAAGTACCCATTCGGCTAGCTCTGGGCAGTTCGGTAAGCATCCACGCGGTCGGCTAACTCTAGGCGATTCGGCAAGCATTCATGCGGTCGGCTATCTTTGAAGGTGGTTGCTTCATTCGGGAAGCAAAAAGGTGGCAAGCAGGAAGCCGAGTAGAAGGAGAAGAGCGTGATGATCAAGGACTCCGAAGAAGACTATGGCAAGAGAGTCGCCATACTTTTGAGTTACTTTTAATATGTTATGTAAATCGTAACCTCTTAAGATTCATATTATGTCCAGGGTATAAATATAAACCCTCGACCATTGTAAAGGATATTCACAATCAAATCAACACAACCGCCCCGTGCCAAGTTTCGAGTCCCTTTTGTCGTGTCGTCGAAGTTCTTCGAGAGGAGTCATCGATCCGTCGACCTCCGTAAGTTCCGGCAACCTTGCTATCATGTCTAGTATCATGCGGTGGATTTAGATGTTGATGCAAGTAGTCTTGTTCGCCTCGACCGGATGGCCGCGGCGGCAGCGCCCCCGCTTGATGATCGGGAAGTCTTTGCTTATGCTTTGTTTATCTCGACTAGATGGCCGCGGCGGCAAAGTCCCGCTTGATAGCTTAGCGAGGCAAGATAGTTATCAGAGTCTTTGTTTATGCTTTGTTTATCTCGACTAGATGGCCGTGCGGCAGACGTCCGCTTGATAGCTTAGCGAAGCAAGGATTAGTTATCGGCTCTATTAGATTTGGCAAGATCTAGTAGATTCATTAAGTTACCACGTGTTGCATGTGTTTAGTGTTTTTTAATTATTTGTAACACTTTTTTGCCCGATCTAGATTGATTAGTTTCGGCTCTACACTTTTATAGATCTATTCGCTCTTTAACGTTCTTATTCTTTTATTGTCATGATAAATAGATCATATGCTCAAGTGGCCGAATTAGATCAATCTAGATTGTTACATGTTGCGGGTTCTTGCCGCACGTTAGAAACGTTTAGATCTTGATAGGATTGGGTGTCGTGCGGCAGATGCAAGTTCTTGATGGATTTACTCGTGATAGTTTGTTAGTTCCTTCTTCATGGACCCCGAGTCGGCTGAATTGCCGAGCTTGGTTATGCTTCAACTTGTAGTTAATTTTCACTTGTTCAAACATGTCTTCTCATGCATGTGTATTCGGCAATCAATGCTTTTACGTGTTTTGTCTTCATATTAGCCAAATGAATCACATGCATAATTGGCGCATGCCTTCTATAGCCGTATGTCGCCGTAGTGGCTTCAGGGGGCCGTATATACGAAACTGCCTGGTCTCATCCGCACGCTCCGATTTTATATTTAACAATCTTTTGTCCCTTGTCGGGCCAGTCAAACCGACCGGCACGCTTCGATCTCCAAACCGCGGCGGCCGTCCGATTGAAGCCACGCTTTTTGGGCTTGCCGTGTGTGAGGCACGGGGAATCACGCTTCGTGTCAACACACTTTTTGGCACGCCCGGTGGGACCACGTTGCTCAAGATGTCTGAAATCAGCAACAATCACTTTTGATGTGACTTTGGATGAACTGCCTCAAGATGTAAGAGAGTTGGTGCAACAAGCATGTAATCGGTTTCAGCAGAAGTGTTTGATGTCCTTCTCCAAGAACAAGAGCAATAAGATCATCCAAAAGCAATCATTGCCAAGGGTTCTTCTTCCGCATCGGGCCTGATTACAATCAAGAAGAAGAAGCTCAAAAGGTGTCGGAGTTGGTTCACAAAGCTTTGGGAGAAACTATTACAAATCATAACACGCCTTCTTGAACACTTTTCGTGCTATCATGGTTAGTACCTTCGGCCCAACGGCCGATAAGTATTTTGAGGAGAATGCAGGCCCAATTGTGGACCAACGCTTTTCAATCCACCAAAATACCAAGAAAAGCCCGAGGGAGGTGAAGGAGCATCCGTTCAAATAAAGATGGACTAATCCCTAATGAAAAACAAGAGCCTCCTACTTATGGTCGTAACATTTGGTACGATAGAAGATGTACCACAATCGCTTTTCAAGGTATCTCCAAAGATCGAACGCATCGCAGAGAGAAACATGTATGGAGATGGATACCAAGAATTTACTGATTACACTGCTCTAGATGCTCTGCCGAATCCAGGATACGTGAGCGCATCGGGAATACCTTCCGAAGACAGACACGTGGAACCCCGAAGTCGGATGTTGATATCATCATGCATAGGATGGCTGATATGATGCAAAGATCGCTCGGCCTAAAGCCAAAGAATCAATCTTATTCATACAAGTCTCCTTATCCGAATGGTACAATAGAGTCGCACTTCCTCCAAGGGTGAAACCTCCGACGGACTTGACTAAGTTTTCGGTCAAGATGATACTAGCACCGTGGAACATATCGGTCGGTACTTGATGCAACTTGGGGAAGCATCCACGGATGAAGCTTGGAGGATTCGGTATTTTCCCTTGTCCCTCACAGGCCAGCTTTCTCATGGTTTACCTCATTGCCAGCCCCATTCCATTGGTACGTGGGCGCGGCCGAGCGTAAGTTCCATGCATACTTCTTCACCGGCACTAATGAAAAGAAGCTGGTCGACCTCATGAGTCTGAGACAGAGAGCTAATGAAACACCACAGGAGTATCTTCGCAGATTTAGAGAGACCAAGAACCTTTGTTATTCATTGAACCTACCAGATGATCGGTTGCGATGGCGATAAGCGTGCATGCAAACCGAATGTCGTCGAGAAAAGTCGTTCGGCATGGAATTTGATGATCTTGGTCAACTTTCACAACGACCGGCTGCTATGAGTAATCAAGCTCGTGGATTCAAGAGAGACAACCGCTTCCAAAAGGGGAACATTGCTAGTGAAATGTATCAAAGTTTCCTCGGAAGAAGCGTATGAGTATGATGATGATGATGAGATAGCTGCAGGCTGAATTGACTTGGGCGAAGGAACCTACTCAAAGTTAGCCAGGCGTTGGTTGAGGCAACAAAAGGGAACTTATGACTTTGACGTCTCCAAATCGACAAGCTCTTTGATTTGTTAGTAAGGGAAGGACGCATCAAACCGCGGATGGACATCCTATGTCGCGACCCGAGGGAGTGAAAGACAAGAAATATTGTGGCTATCATAACACTAATTCTCACTCCATCAATGATTGCCGGGTGTTCGTGGTTTGGATTCGTAAGGCTATTCAAGAGGGACATCCAAGTTTGATGGCAAAATGAAGGTTGATGGTCAGCCTTTCCCTCGAACATGATCTCTTTCTCCGTAAGTATGGTTTCTGCAGATGATCCCAAAGGGAAAGGTAAGGTGAAGGTGTTAACCTCTGACAGAGCAAAGAAGAACGGTGCTGTCGACCCTAATCAGCAGATTACAACTGAGGAGCTGAAAGAGAAAGTTCGGTTCAAGAATAGCCGAACCGAAAAAGGTGAAACTTCTAAGCCTAGGGTTACATCACGTGATTCGCTAAACAAGTGGCAAAGGCAACAAGAACGAGAGTACTATGAAGAGCGAGAGGTTTGTAGAAGAACGTCGAGATACGAAAAAGAGGTATACCGCAGGGGGGCAAGAAGAGCATATGAGAGAGATGGAGCAGTCTCATTGGGGGTGTTCATTCTTTAAACATTGTTGAAATGAAGGCTTGAAGTTGCCTGCTAGAAATAATTGCCCCGAATGCAAAGTGATCGTATTTCGGTACAGTAATCTCGAAGTCAACCGCCGTCCAGTCTATGAAAGACTTGGAATACAATTTTCTGAGGACGATCGACGCGTAAAATTAGATAGTTTTGAAAATCAGCAAAGAAAAAGGTTTGCAGATCAACGATGGACTCATCACAGGGGATACAATGGAAATCCTCATGAATACGTCCCGCGTAAAGGACAATGGTGTCCTCCGGACCGAGGAAGAGTCGAAAAAAGAAGAGTTCAGCGTTTGAGAAACAAAGAACTTGAGCAAACCGATGCAGAGAAAAAAATTGGCATGGCGCCCTAAAGAAAAACCCGACGAGCATGACCCGTCGTGATGCATGCATGGCCTTCTTTCTCCCATCGAAATTCATAGCTCCCGAGAATCGGGATATCCAAGAAGAAGTATACTCCGACTTTGATGAAAGTGAGTTTCAGGGATTTGATGGCTCAGCTTGTATGGACACAACAGCAACTTTCGACAAGCCAGCCAAACATCGCCATTTGAAACCACTTTATTTGAAAGGATATGTCAACGGCAAACCCTCGACCAAGATGTTTGTTGATGAAGGAGCTGCTATCAACATCATGCCATACACCACCTTCGTGAAGCTTGGAATGACAAGTGAAGATTTGTTGAAGACCGACATGATTCTCGTGGATTTCGCCGGTAATCCTTCTGACACTAGAGGAGCTGTACATGTTGAGTTGATGATTGGATCAAAGACTTTGATCACTACCTTCTTTGTCATTGACGGCAAGGGGGCATACAGTCTACTTCTGGGAAGGGACTGGATTCATGCCAATTATTGCATTCCTTCAACCATGCACCGATTCTTATTCAAAGGGTTGGAGATGACATTGAAGTCGTGCACGCCGATGATTTCGTAAGTGTTGCTTTGCTTCGAACCCTGCTTACATCGGGAATATGATGGCATTGATTATTTCTCCCAAGCAAAGTATGGGGAGGAGGTCCCGTGAATGTCTTCAACAGAGATCGCCACCCGATCCAAGCAAATGGCTCTCATAGTAATTTTAATGGGTAATCCAATCGATGGCAACAAAGGAAAACTCAAGCGAGGTTTTATGTCGGCCGACAAGCTAGAAGAAATAGATGTTGGTGATGGTACTAAACCAAGGCCGATGTACATTAGTGCAAGCTTGGACCCGAGTACAAAACACAGCTTGGTAGCCCTTTTAAAGGAATTCAAAGATTGTTTTGCCTCGGGATTATACAGAGATGCTCGGATTAGATCGCTCTATTGTTGAACATCGGTTACCTATTAAGTCCGGTTATCGTCCCTTACAAACAACCTCCACGAAGGATCTATAAAGAGGAGGTGTTGGCCGATGTGAAGAAAGAGATCGAAAGATTGTTGGAAGCAAATTTCATTCGCCCATGCGGTATGCGTAATGGATTTCAAATATAGTTCCCCGTATACAAGAAGAATGGAAAGATGAGGGTATGCATAGATTTCAGAAACCTTAATAAAGCTACTCCGATGGATGGATACCCAATGCCGCTTGCCGACTTGCTTTGGTAGATGCGGCAAACTGGGTATAAAATTATTAGTTTTATGGACGGGAATGCTGGTTATAACCAGATTTTCATGGTAATAGAAGATATTTCAAAGACAGCCCTTCGATGCCCCGGGTCATATTGGTTTGTTTGAATGGATCGTCATGACATTCGGGTTAAAGAATGCCGGTGCAACTTATCAAAGAGCTATGAATTACATCTTTCATGAGTTGATCGGCAAAGTTGTGGTGATTTATATTGATGACGTGGTGGTCAAGTCTAGAAACCATGAAGGGCATTTAGCTGATTTGAAGAGGACTCTAGAATGCACTAGAAAACATGGTTTGAAAATGAATCCAAATAAATGTGCTTTCGAGTATCGGCCGGGTGAGTTTCTAGGATTTCTTGTCCATAAAGGAGGGATTGAAGTTGGAAAAAGAGCATGGAAGCAATAGACAAGGTTGTCCCTCCAACTAATCTCACGGAGTTACAGATCCACGCTTGGCAAAATTAATTTTGTAAGAAGGTTTATATCCAATCTATCGAAAAGAGTCTTGCCTTTCTCTCCACTTCAAGCTCAAGAAAGATCAAAAGTTTGTATGGGGTGACGTACAACAAGAGGCTTTTGATGAAATCAAAGAATATATGAAGGCACCACCAAAGCCGGTACCTCCACAACTTGACAAGCCTTTCAAATTGTACGTGGCGGCCGATAGTCTAACAATAGGGTCGGCCCTCATGCAAGAGTTTGAAGGAAAGGAGAGAGTAATAGCTTACCTTAGCCGAAAACTATTGGATCCGAAACAAGATATTCGGCTACGGAGAAACTGTGCTTGTGTGTGTATTACTCATGTACCAAATTTCGGCACTACCCGTTAAATGCCGAATGTGTGGTAGTTTCTAGTTTTGATGTAATAAAGCATATGCTATCAATGCCAATTTTAAATGGAAGGATTGGCAAGTGGATTTTTTTGCTTTATCGGAGTTTGATTTAAGATATGAATCGGCAAAAGCAAAGAAAGGGTCAAATTATTGCCGATTTTATTACACAACATCGTGATCTTTCTATTGAGATGGTCAAGATTGTGCCCCTGGGCTTTATTCTTCGATGGTTCATCCTGTTGCAAAGGTGGTGGTGCTGGTATTCTCTTAATTTCTCCACAGGGGAGCAACTTTTGAATATGCTATTCCCATTGAATTTTATGTTACTAACAATCAAGCGGAGTATGAAGCATTGCTTAGAGGGCTTCGGCTTCTTATAGAAGTGAAAGCCGTTGTTTGTTGAGATCTTTGGGGATTCTGAGCTAGTAATTATCCAATTAACCGGCCAATATGAATGCAAGAGTGATGTGTTGAGAAAATATTATGAAGAATGCCGGGAACTTTTGAAAAGCTTTCGGTAGTAACCTTGCATCATATCCCTAGGGGGCACAATGAAGAAGCAAATAGGTTGGCTCAAACCGCTTCGGATACCGTGAAAATCAAGAAGTCCTCACTATAGATGAAGATGTTTCGAATGCTGAGCAAGTGGTTGATGATTGAGATGCGAAATCATCGAATATCTAAGAAATCCATCGCAGAGAGTTTCCCCGAAAGCTCGTATAAAGACCTCAAATTCGTACTTCTCGATGATCACTTATACTACAAGTCTATAGATGGAGTATTGCTTAAATGTTTGAGTCAAGAAGAGGCTAGAAAGGTGATGTATGAGGTGCATGAAGGATTATGCGGTGCACATCGGTCGACTTACCGAATGAAGTGGATAATTCGGAGAACTGGTTATTTTTGGCCAACCGTGCTGGAGGATTGCTTTGAATATTATAAGGGTTGTCACGATTGTCAAAAGTTCGGCAATATTCAAAAGGCTCCAAAGATCTCGCTATGAACCCAATAATCAAACCTTGGCCATTTAGAGGATGGGGCATAGATTTAATTGGTCAAATTCATCCTCCTTCTAGCAAAGGACATAAGTTTGTGCTCTTGGCCACGGATTATTTTACCAAGTGGGTCGGTTATTCCGTTAAAGAAAGTCACGTCGAAAAAATATGATCAGTTTTAAAGTTAAAGAGCATATAATTTATAGGTTTGGAATTCCTCAAACTATAACGACCGATCAAGGAACTCGCTTTACTTCTTCGAGTTTTGTGACTTTGTTGAAGACATGGGAATTAAGTTGTGTAATTCTTCTCCTTATTATGCACAAGCCAATGGTCAAGCGTAAGCATCAAATAAGATTATGATTAAGATCATTCAAAAGAAGATTGATGAGAAGCCAAAAAGATGGCATTTGGTTCTTAATGAAGCATTGTGGGCTTACCGAATGGCTTGTCACGGGTCGACTCAAACATCTTCCTATGAGTTAGTTTATGGGCATCATGCCGTGTTACCTTGGGAGTTGCGCAGACGGGTTCAAGACGAGTTATGTTAGAAAAGGATTTGGAAAAAGGAGATTATACAAATTTGATGATAGATGAACCGAGGATTTGCATCCGATTCGTCTCAAGGCACCGGAAAACATTGAGAAAAACAAAGTACGTATTGCCAAATACTACAATAAGAGGGTCAAGATAAAGCAATTCACGTAAGGTGATCCGGTTTGGAAGACTATACCGCCGATTGATCAAAAGACGAGCATTCGGCAAATGGTCTCCGAATTGGGAAGGACCCTTTCGGGTAGAAAGATGTGTGCCCGGCAATGCATATATTTTGAAGACTTTGTTTGGAGAAGAATTCGCCAGAGCTATCAATGGAAGATATCTTAAAAAATACTACCCTAGTGTTGAGGTTGGTTCATAGAAAAAATGAAACCAAACAAACCGATGGAGGAAACATCGCCTTTAGCACAAAATTGTGAAACCAAAATAGCCGATATGGTTCATATCGCCTCTAGTACAAAAAATATCTATGTTTAGCCGAATGGCTCGAAATTGACTTCAAAGATTCTCGACCGATTGGTTTATCGGGAAAAGAGAAAAGTGAAGCGCCGAGTGACAATACCGATGACACGTCAAGTCGATTGCTACGCAAGGTTAAGATCTACTCGGCTAAAATGACGCCATTGCATTCGGGAAACATTGTTTCGTAGTTATTTTTATTCAGAAAAATGCTGAAGACAACTATTCGGCATCCAACACAAGAACAAACGCATCTTCGTAAAAGTAATTTGATTATTTATGCTCAATCCCTAATTACAAACTACTGAACAACTTATTCAGACGGATCGAGGATTGGTGGACTCGGCGAGGGCAAGTAGCATGATCTTCATACTTTCTCCAGCGCCGTTGACGTCCCTCAATCTCATGAGGAGGGCCGCCAAAGAAAGCCCACGGCTTGGGCCGAAATAGTCTTCGCCGGTCCGGGAAGACATCGCTGCCAAAGCCAAGAGATGCGCCAAGGTGCACACCTTGATGACGGCCTGATCAACGCGGCCATCCACAAAGATCCAGGCGTGCCTCGATAGTCTCCCCCCGGCGCTCACCTTGTCGGCCACCCCGCTTCGCCGCTGCCTTCAGACGCTCATTCTCTGCAGGCAGTGCTAAACAAGAAAAGCAAGTCAGCACACGAAGAGGATTGAGAGAAAAGAAATCTATGTGAAGATACCGAACCAGTGATGGCGTCGCAAAACTGCTTGCGCTGATCCTCCCATTCGGCTTGCGCAATGCCGAACTGCTTGGAGACGCCGCCCGGCTCGATCCGGGCTTCATCCCTTTCCTTGCGGAACCGGAGCGCCTCCTCGTGAATGAACAAAGGGTCCTCACCCTCTCGATTCCGCCCGCCGGACCCCAAGGGTTGGCGTTGTATGAGTTGTCGGACTCGTAAGAGCTCGACGAACTCGAGGAGCCGAGACGGGGACCGGGCTGGTCCGAGGTTCCTGGTGAGTCACCACCATCGGGGGAAGGAGGTGAGACGGTTAATGATGACCCTCGCCCTAAGTAGATGAAGAAAACCAAGGTTAGGGGAGATGAACATAAAGCATAAACCGCAAAGAAATCACCGATTGAATCTCACCCGTGGCGCCGACGGGCTGAGCTCGACTTCCCTCTCGCCTCTCCCTCGGCAGACGCTTGCCACGATTATCGCCGCCGCCATTGACGCCTCAAGGATTGATCCTCTTCTTAGGGTTGGATGAGGCAGAGAGATGAAGGGACGGCGATGAGAATGCTAGTCGGAGGTAACAGTGAAGGCCGATGAAGGGTTTTATTTATAAACCGGAGTGGAGATCGTGGCATATGCCTCGGAGTATCTCAAGCGACGAAATAGGGTTTACTCCTTTTTGGGCCGTTATCGGACTGGGCCAAGATCGGCTAAATCAAAAACAATGGTTCAAAGGAATCGGCTATCTTTCTAATCGGGAAGCCTGAGGCAGTTGGTTATCATTCTAATCGGGAAGCCTGAAGCGGTCAGTTATTTTTCCAATCGGGAAGCTTAAAGCATTCGGCTATGTCACTAGTCAGACAGAAATAAAAAAGACCGAAACATAACAAGGAGTATAATTGTTCAGAATCTGAGTATATTACAAGCCAAATGTTTTACTCATTTAAGAACAGTTTGATTGCGTCTATGGCATCATTCCTAATTTGGCTGACTTCTTCTAGCACCTTCTTGTCATCTTCCTTAGAACTTTGGATTTTGGTAAGCCTGGTTTTGATCTGCTGATGCTCCTTGATAACAGATGTTATCTTTGTTTTGGCTGCATCTATGGAGTTCGGCAAGGTGGCGATTTTATCTTTGTGAGACCGATTCTCACATTCAATTGAGCCAATTGAGCTTCCAAATGGCCTTTTCCTCCTCCATGGCTTCCAGCCCTGCCCGTGGTTACCAAAGACCGTTTAGCGCCTCTGATCCGGGAATGCAGCTCTTTGACTTGATGCTTTTTCGTCGATTATCACTCTGCAGAGCAGCTCTAGAGGCTATGTTCTGTTTGCTCTCCCGACCTTACCAAGATGATCATCAAGATGAGTTGCAGATTCTAGAGGGACCTTGAGAGTTGGAGGGATGTCTTGGTCGATGAGCTCAACAAGTTCTCTTTATCCGGTCTCGCATCTTGAACGAGAGCATTTATATCTTTGGCCAAGAAAAGAGATATTTCCTTTAACCGAGCCTGATTTTCTCTACGATAACCTCTGTTGAGATGTAGTTTCTTCACCTCCCTCATTGATGTACTCTTCAACTGTGAAAGAGTAGGCGACAAATCGGCTTGGCCTCATCCTTAAAGGAAGGAAAAATCATTAGCCGATTGGTCAAAATTGTTAAAGAAACCAATGAGTTGAAGTATTACCTTTTGAATAGAGTCTTCTTCAAAGTTGAATCCTACCGCTTAGTTGAGGACTTGGTTGGACACCCAGGATGATGAGCTAGAGGCCCGGTGAGGGGAAGATTTTTCTCGCTATTTCATCCAAAATATTATCTCGAAAGTGAGCAATGAAATGCAGAAAAGCAATAGGTAAGTTTGGCAAAAAGAAAGAAAGAAGGATATGTGAAGAAAATTATTACCAATATGGTTAATAGCTCCATGAAGTTCTCGCACCATTAATCAGGGGGGCACGAGGGGAGGATTCTTCCGCTGTCCCCGTCCCAAGAATTGACCTGTTTCTAAAAAGTAGCGTAGTATGAGAACTAATCGGTGCATCTAGTACAAAGAAGGGAAACGATCAACTGGGATAATAATACCGGTATGGCCGGTGGTTTCTTGGATTTCTACATCTCCAAAGAGGGCCCGAGGGGGGTCTCAATGGTTGTTGAAGCATTGGCCGATCTTGAAAGCTTAACCCGTGGGGTCTGCAGTGCAGGGAAGTGAGTACAAAATTATCGCCCAAATGAGACCGGTAAGGATATACCTTGGGAGACAGTTTGAATTTCTTGGATCTTGTTCTTCTCGGGCACAAGAACATCCTTGCTTGATTCGGCAAAGGGCCTTCCTCTTGCCTTCATCTTTTAAAGGTACCGAACCTAAAACCGGCCGGGTTTTCATGAAAGTCGCCAAAGTAGGGGCATTATATCCCAAGACAGAAATAGGCCCAAATTTTGGTAATACTTGAACTCGCCGAGAAGGAGGAGTAGGCTCAATATCCCGTGAATGACAAAGTGTTAAAATCAGGGATGAATCCAATAATGAGAAAATGAGTACAAGGAAATTACCTCACTATCGAGACAAATTGAGCTTGTAGATCCCGGCATAGAGGGTGCACCGGTATATTGAAGATATGGGCACGCCACTCCTCGCCACCGTGAAGTAAACAGAGGATGGGCTAGATCTATTAATCCTAGAGGAGAAGGCATAAATGATGCAGCTCCCATCCAAGTTCAAAAATTTTCTTGGCTTCTATTTCATCCCCTATTTTCTCCCTGGGCCTTATAGTTTTTGAGAGGTATAGCCTTGGAGGTAACTGCCCACACCCTAATTGCCTAGCCACCATGTTTGGGTTGTAGAATTCGTAAGTAGGGCACAAAGATCCTCCCATGATGAAATTCTCAAGCGTAACACGTGGCTTGATGAAAGAATTAAAGATATCTGTGGACACTTTATCCGAGCAGCCCCGGTCTCATAGCTAAACTTGCAAGGCAAAGTCGATTTTCATTCTCTCTATAGGGGAGCCAAATCACATTATCAAAGCCTTTGAAGAACAAATTTTGAACAAATGGCCTATATCCATGTTAATGACAATGGTAGATGCTGCTTCCCCATATGTCCGACAAGCTTTTTTTTTTGCCGAATCATCTTTAGCACTATTAACCGAAGGGAAGCCTAAGTCATAAAGGTCCACGTAAACTATCCGGGTGCATATACAACCGCAGCCCACATTTGAACGAACCACCAAGGACCATTTACACAAAGGATTTCTCCATGGTCTGCAAGATCCGACGGTGATCCGACGCATCATATGATAGACAGCCCCCTAAAAGATATTTGCCCAAGGGGACTAAAATATCTGCGGCCTGTCTTTCACCATCACCATATGATTCGAGTTGGCTCATTAGATTTACCACGTAAGATGAATCTGCACCCACATGTTCATGAAAGCCTTATATTCTTTGTCATCCACAACACCAGATGACATGTAAGTTTGGATGTATTTTGTCCATCCACTTCCTGATTTGACTGCCTTCTGGTTACTGCTATTCTTATATTTGGAGGGGTACACCGTTCCGTCACGTTGAGGCCGGTCATCATAAAGATATCGGCCCGAGTAAATGACATTGGACCATGGCCAAAGATAAAGGCGTTAATGGCATCGCACCAAAAGTGAGCTGTTGCTATTAGGGAGGGAGTCATTCCGGTGTGTCTCGACAATGATAGTTCCAAGCAATACCGGATGTCTTGAGAATCCCAAGGATCGCCGCTCTTGTCCAAAGATCCTCCGATACCACTTTCGCCATCCGGTAATTGGAGGAAAAGGCCAAGTTTTGAAGGTGTTTGGCCACTGATTCGGCGGCGTCACTCCAGATTTGAAAGGAATCCTCATGGTCTCCTTCTCTACGAACTCAATCGGCCGGGGTCTCCCATTGGACCCGTGAAATAAGAATCGTGGTTTGTTTGCATAGGGAATCAAAATCTCGCCCTTGTATTCCTTCGTAGAACAAGTACAACAGGGGGAAATGAGTCGAAGGAAAACGACGGGTCGATTTGAAAGTTGCCGAATACATGAGAAAAAGCAAGGATTACCTCCGAACTCCATCCCGGGTCGCCATTGAAAGCCCGGAAGTGGGTTTGAATCTAAGATCGAAGGACTCGGGTTTCGGGCGGCGGCTACAAGTTTGAACAAAGTGTTGACCTAAATGAAGAACAAGTTTGTGGTCAATTTCGAATAAAATCACTTTTATCCCGAAATTGAGGGGGCATGTGTTAACACCGGATTTTGGTAAAGGCCGACAGGTGGGCCAAGCATGGCGTACTTCGCAAGTATTCGAGCATTCGGCAAGTACCCATTCGGCTAGCTCGACAGTTCGGTAAGCATTCACGCGGTCGGCTAACTCTAGACGATTCGGCAAGCATTCATGCGGTCGGCTATCTTTGAAGGTGGTTGCTTCATTCGGGAAGCAAAAAGGTGGCAAGCGTGAAGCCGAGTAGAAGGAGAAGAGCGTGATGATCAAGGACTCGAAGAAGACTATGGCAAGAGAGTCGCCATACTTTTGAGTTACTTTTAATATGTTATGTAAATCGTAACCTCTTAAAATTCATATTATGTCCAGGGTATAAATATAAACCCTCGACCATTGTAAAGGATATTCACAATCAAATCAACACAACCGCCCCGTGCCAAGTTTCGAGTCCCTTTTGTCGTGTCGCCGAAGTTCTTCGAGAGGAGTCATCGATCCGTCGACCTCCGTAAGTTCCGGCAACCTTGCTATCATGTCTAGTATCATGCGGTGGATTTAGATGTTGATGCAAGTAGTCTTGTTCGCCTCGACCGGATGGCCGTGGCGGCAGCGCCCGCTTGATGATCGTGAAGTCTTTGTTTATGCTTTGTTTATCTCGACTAGATGGCCGTGCGGGCAAAGGCCCGCTTGATAGCTTAGCGAGGCAAGATAGTTATCGAGTCTTTGTTTATGCTTTGTTTATCTCGACTAGATGGCCGTGGCGGCGTACGTCCCGCTTGATAGCTTAGCGAAGTAAGGATTAGTTATCGGCTCTATTAGATTTGGCAAGATCTAGTAGATTCATTAAGTTACCACGTGTTGCATGTGTTTAGTGCTTTTTAATTATTTGTAACACTTTTTTGCCCGATCTAGATTGATTAGTTTCGGCTCTACACTTTTATAGATCTATTCGCTCTTTAACGTTCTTATTCTTTTATTGTCATGATAAATAGATCATATGCTCAAGTGGCCGAATTAGATCAGTCTAGATTGTTACATGCTGCGGGTTCTTGCACGTTAGAAACGTTTAGATCTTGATAGGATTGGGTGTCGTGCAGCAGATGCAAGTTCTTGATGGATTTACTCGTGATAGTTTGTTAGTTCTTTTTTCATGGACCCCGAGTCGGCTGAATTGCCGAGCTTGGTTATGCTTCAACTTGTAGTTAATTTTCACTTGTTCAAACATGTCTTCTCATGCATGCGTATTCGGCAATCAATGCTTTGCGTGTTTTGTCTTCATATTAGCCAAATGAATCACATGTATAATTGGCGCATGCCTTCTATAGTCGTATGTCGCCGTAAGTGGCTTCGGGGCCGTATATACGGAACTGCCCGGTCTCATCCGCACGCGTTCGATTTTATATTTAACAATCTTTTGTCCCTTGTCGGGCCAGTCAAACCGACCGGCACGCTTCCGGATCTCCAAACCGTGCGGTTTGTCCGATTGAAGCCACGCTTTTTGCCTTGCTGTGTGTGAGGCACGGGGAATCACATTTCGTGTCAACAATATGATATATCTGCACCTCATTAAGTTATCTAGCTGTCTGCCTGTCTCCAGAAGCTTTAAAAAAAAAGAGGCAAATAAAAACAAGAGATTGTCACAGGCCCATTCTTTTCTCTACAGATAAATAAAAAGAACAAAAGTCTGACATTTACCTTCGTGGGGTAAAAAACCTCGGGGTCGTCGCTCTGCCTTCCCGTGCGATCCCTCTCCATCTCCACCGTCCCGCCTCCCCTTCATGCGATGAAATGAGCCGGCCGGAAAAGGAAACACCCGCACATCCTACCCGGCAATCACGTAGCCGGCTTCTCCGCCCGTGTTCCTCTGCCGCTCCGAGGAAGGGAAATGCCGTGCAATCCCTCACCCGGCATTCCTCCCGGGGCCTCCTCCGCTTTGCTCCTCTGGGCCGCCAACGGCCGCCGAGCCAGGCAGTCACACTAGCCGCCGAGGAAGGTCACACCGCCGCCAAATGCCAAAGGTCACACCACACCGATCCGATCTCGCGCCAATCCAATCTCCCTGTTGCCCCCCCTCGGCCTCTGCGACTCTCCTTCCCCATGCCCCTCGCCATGGCCGTTGCACGATGTCCCTGCACGCCCTGGCCCCTCCGCGACGGACCTCTTGAATCTCCATGAAGATAGGCAGCAAGATGCGATGCACAGCACTAGCGCGCGGCCACCGGTGACGCGAAGGCGGCAAAGTTCGAGGAGGTCGTCACGCCAAGCCATAGGAGCACACGAACCACCAAGGACGATGTCTGCAACAACCATCCCTACCTATCTTGAGTTATTGCTAGCAGGTTATGTGGCAAGTCCCTACTCCCCCAAATCCTTTTCTTGCCCAGTCCTTTCTCCACCTAGGGAGATCTATTTTTTCTTCTAAGAAAACTCGATCTATGCTGCGATTTCATTTGCAAGCATGGTGCTGGCCTGTGCTTTCGTTGGAATTAATTCTGTGAGTTCAAATTTTGTGCTTGACAGAGGAGGCCTGCCCATAGGTCGTTCTTATCTGTATGGCTATATCTACCCAAGAGTGATTTCAGTCTGATAAAAAGATTTGCACTTTATTTTATTGCTTTGTTTTGTTGTTTATTATATGCTAGGGAGGAGGCCAGGTCCGAGGTGAGAATACGACATCCATGTGGCCATTTATTTTTTTGTTCTTTATCTAGAAGCTTTGTATTAAACCAACAAAGTCACATGCAGTCATATGGTTGTCTTCTTATCATTTGCAAACCAGAATTGCCTTCTTGACTCGCAATCCATCGTCTTCCTATTAAAACACAAGATCAATCCATTCTCGATATCACTATTTTTGCAAGGAACCAGAGTTTTCTTCCGACAAGTCTTTTTTTATTTGAAAATAATGGCGTGAGCTCTGCCTCTCAATTAAGGTAGATGAAAAATGTAGTTTATGTACAAAGAAGATAGACTAGCCAAGCGAAACACCCGAAAAGGAAAACACAACAAATACCGTAGAAGTTGTGAAGGAGTTGCGTGCAAGAACATTGAGAAAATGAATAACTCTGTGATTTTAGTAGTTAGTTTTGTGACTTATCAAAGGGTTTCCTACAAGTACTCTAATATTCCCTGTCAATTCTAACCCTACATGTTGCAGCCATTGTGAAGGTGAAATGATCTGCAATGACAGATGCGTGTCAACCTTCGCTTTTTCAATTGCTTCGTTTGTAAATCTGTTTTTCAATTGCTTCAACTAGCTCTGACCCTACACAGAACCTTGGAAACTCGGAATTCCCCTCTCGGAATGTCTTTTGGTTTTACCTTATAAGGGTGGCTACATAGAATTTTAGAGTTTTTTTTATGTATCCACAAGCTCCAAAGTTCATATATAAGTCATTGTGGTCAAGTGTTTAGAAAAATTTCTTTCGAATATGTATGGCTGCAGGGGTGTGGCCTAATGGTGAAAGTTATTCTCCTTTCCCCGTTCATGCGCCTCCTTGAGAATTCGAATTTGCATCAAGAATGATAGAAAACTTTCACATTATTTTGATAGGAATATGTGTTCTCGTTTGACATCGCATACAGCCTTTGAACCTTAGAACCTTTATGCAAGCTCAGAAACTGGTTGCTAGAGTAACAACCTTGTGCAGTCTTGTCATGTTTATTTTCTTGCACCATGAACAATAGGTTGCCAAAATTTAAAATTAATCTTTGAGTTTATAGTATCGCTTAGCTAATCTGTGGCTCTCAAAGATTTAACCGTTGAAGTTTGAAAATAACCGAGGATGTATTTGGTTCTTAGCTTACTGAAAATTTATCCTTTTTCCCAACTCATGGCAATTAGTCTTTTTTTTGCTACAGGTAGAATAGTGCCCCGCTGTTCATTGGTCAAGAAGGTTTTTTTTCATGCCATGGCAGCACATGCGACATGCCTCCATGTGGTAATTTTCTTTCTGAACCCCTCACTTACATCATCGATTAGTATTCACCTGTTAGCATCCTGTTAATTATAAGCAAAGTATAGGTTATTTCATTAGTATTCATTTCCTAAACTAGCTGTACAAACTTTCTAATTTATTTTCCATTACTCTTTTTATTTTGTCAGTCTGAATGGAACCTATCTAATGCTGCAACATACCTTTCGAATTTGGTGTCAAGTAGAGTAAAAATTATATAGGATACCAAAGCTATGTTTTGCGCAGCAATTTTTCCTAAACTGTTGTAAACTAATTCGAAGTAGATGCATTCAGTTTGTTTGGAACATTTGACTCAGTTAATAACTAGAACTGTCCTTCTTACTAATTCATGGATTATGTGATATAAAAAACACCAAACAAACTCTACAGTCTACAGGTATTAGTCAGGGTAGTGCTGAGCATTCTGCTATATCGTTTGTTGTTACTAGAGTGTTGCATAGTAAATTTGTGTTCCTGAAGTGCAAAAGATGATCGGGCTGCTACGCTTCCTTTGTGCTCTGAGCATAATTAATCTCAGAATATGCATTAGGAAAAAATAGTTTGGTGGTGAGGCAGATGGGCTGATGATCTATGGAACACCTTGATATGTAGATGCAATTTAATATTGCATATTCTGAAATTTTGTAACATTTCTGGGCACACAATTTGTTGGTGTTGAATGTTAATGTTCCATTCCTCCCAATAGTGAAGATACGGGACCGTGAGAGAGAACACAAGCTCCCGGACATCCTTCAAGTGATTCTAGCATAGAGGTATCTCCCATAGCACAAGACTTCCTCTCTAGCAATGATTCAGTAGATTACTTGATTATTTTGCCTTAAGCTTTGTATTCTAAAAGGTGTCCTAATTGGAGCTTACCTTTTAATCGATTAGGTTCCTCAAATGATTTTCTGATTTATTTTTCCTAAATAGGTTATTACAAGAGCAAGCTTGGCTTGATTGCTTTATAATGGAATTGGCCAATTACTGTACTAATTTACTGGTTAGTCACAATCTCCTGAATCCTGGGCTGCAGCTAGAATGCTATATATAGTAGGTGTTTCCACTAATATTGTGTTTTTGTCCTTATAAAATTAAGGGAGGGCCGAATTGTACAAAAAGGTTCAGGAAACCTACTGCATCAGAAGATCAAGCGTGGCAGCAGCCAGCAGATGTGATTGCCGGAGCTTGACTTCGAGTCTTCGACGGATGTGCATGCAGCTGGTCTGGCAGCTGGCACACCAGCATAGTGCCGATGCAGCTCCCTTCCAATTCTGAATTTGTATTTAGGAAATGAAGACAATAGTTTTTAGTGCACGAATTTACAACTTGGAAATGGATCTGTTCAGCTGCAAGTGAGGGTTTATTTCAATCCTGTTACATCCCCTGGTGTTAGGCTAATGATTCTTTGACCAGGAAAGTATTATTAGGTTCTGATTACAATGATAATCATCGAAGGCTGCGTGGAACTGTGCTCCATCAGGAAAGCTGGAGGCATCAGTATAACAGCATGCTGGTGTTTCAGATTTGGGAACTGTTTTTGGGCAGAACTTTGCTTTTTATTAAATGTTAAATTAATATTGGTATTTAATTTGACAATATTAATATTTTATCATGTGATTCGTATGTTTTTAATATAAAAATTTATTTGTCCCGTAGCAACGCGGGCACGATACCTAGTAAACAAATAAAAGAATGCAAACACATACAGAGTACATTAACGCAATTCCAGGCAAGGCAAAACCGCGGCTGAGCGAAAAAGCATCACGGAAGCCCACATAAGGCCAACCATCTATCTATCCACGTTGCTGAACGATCAAATCAACTGATAATAATTTATGGAGCGCGAAATGATCCGTCGATAAACGAAGGGTCAAACATTAGCTAGGTTGGCATGCATCTGATGACCACACCAACCTACCTTAGTTCCACTACATGGTCACAACTCAGTACTCACAACACTGTTCCTTGACCAAACCAGACATGCATTACCAACCACAGTAACAGGTAATAAATCTCTGCTAAACCACAAGTTAATTACACCCCACCGCGATCAAGAGCCTAACGGAATTAATTTGCGGAGGCCGAAACGATCGAGTGCAAAGAGCAGACGAATTTTGTTTTCGCATCGAAGAGCAATAATCGAGCTCGAGCAACAGCAGAGAGAATTTGCCTGACCTTGACGGAGCTGCCGCGGGGCTCTCGGAGCACGAACTTGTCGAGACCGGTGGCGCGGTCCTTCACGCGCTCCACGGATGCTGCCCCTGACATTCCTCAGTCGCCGACGGCGAGGAAGCGCCGGATCGGATCGCACGTCTGTTTGCCGGGAAGGCTGGATGATGGAGGGAGGGAACTGAGGAATTTGTTTGTGTTCATGGGAGGGCTCATTTATAGGCGGCGGCAGCCAGCAGAGCGGGTAGCCGAAGGCCCTGAACCTGAAGTGTCAGCAGGAGGAAAGCGGGCTCCCATTTGCATTCTGACTTCAGAGACGTATTTCCTGAGTACGCTTTCTAGCGTTTATTTGAAATTCTTTTTGTGTGTGTGAGATTAGCGCTACCAAATCCAGAGTACTTTTAACAAGCTTTTTAACTTGGAACGTATCTAGTGCAAACTAACTTTCTGTGAAAATCTATATAAACTACGGTAAAAGTTGTCTAAATTCATCAAAAAATTCACACACGTAGATGATATGATGATACACAACCTTACAAAATATCTTGTCGAAACTTCGACTTCGTTTGCGATATATAAAAATAACAAAGTTCAAGCGTAAAGTCGTCCGCATGATTTGGTAGAAATTTGTTATTTTTATATCTCACAAACGAAATCAAGTTTCAACAAAAAATTTTGCAAGGTTGTGTATCATCATATCATTTATATGTGTGATTTTTTTATGAATTTAGATGATTTTTTTTTACTGTGGTTTACACGAGTTTTTTACGAGAAGTTAGTTTGTACTAGATACGCTCACTTTTAACTTGGGCCCCGGAACGATAGCTAAGGTTAGGCACAGCAACACTCTATAGGCTAATTCCTTTAAGAATTAAAAATGAAGGGTCAACGAAATCTAAAATAAACCGTGCAAACTGTGAAGGTATATTTTAGATTGTTTCATTCTCTAGAGTTTGCGTAAACTCTTTCTAAAAATAATAAAAAAAATATGAAAGGGTCGTGGAATTTTAAGTGTCCTCGAAAGTACATGTGGGGCAATGCTCCATTCGTCGTGGCGAAATGAAGATTGTACTGTTGCAGTGTCGCTTGAGAAAAGTCATGGTATGTTTGCACTCCATTGAACCGGCTCCAACTTCTCCAGCAGGTGTCTGACCAGTTCTAGGTCGCAGATTGTTTTGTCATTTTGTGTGTATACTATAGGAGAAGAAAAACAACTATATTTTTTTTTAGAAACGAAAAACAACTAAATAAAGCGAGGAAATGTGTCATATGGTGGTCCTAACTGAACACAGATATGGGCCGCAAGGAGTACAATCTGTTTTTGCAGTTTCTTGGAGGCCGAAATTGTTGCGCGTTACTTCTCCTTCCTGTTTTCCCAACAGATGGGCCTTCTTCTGATACCGGCCTAACAACGTTTTGAGCTGTGCAGGCCCATCCACCGGGTGCCACAGTAGTGCGAAGCAATGAATGCATGATGCTACAGTGTTCCAGCGACGCCTCTGGCCTCTGCAACGAGCAGGGTTGCAGCAGAAGCAGAATCACGAACAATTGGCCATCGATCTTTCTCAGTCTAGTGGGCTTGTGAACGATATGAGTAACTGTAGCACGGTGATTTTACTTTCGCAGGAACACCAGTATACGGTGCTCGGTGCCTTTTTCATTGAAGCAAACTAGACGTAGTACGCATCTATCAATTGCTAATAATAACGTACTAATCCCCAACGAACTAACTCATCACCTGCAGTTTTCTAGTTACTGAACCAAATGCACTACAACTGTTGCCCATTTTATAAGAGGGGAAATCTACCGGCGGCAATGCAGAAATCCGATCGCTCGGTATAGAAAAGGCAGTAAAATTTTGCGGTCACTCTTGCACTTAATTTCTTGCCATTCCGTTGCGAGATCTTATGAAAAGCTAGCGAGTGCATGCATGCATGCCAACTGATCGAGAAAGTCCAATCTCTGACCAGCTATGAAGCTATAGCGCAGCTATAGCGGAGTTATGACAGATAGCGTTTTATATAAAAACCATAAAAAATACAAATATTTGAGTAAAAAAACAAGACAATCAAGAAATCTGATAAACACACATTTGTTTTTATAGTTCTAGGGATGTAGAAAATATTACTTAATGTGATATTGGAGCATGATTCATGAAACTCGATTTAATTTGCCAAAATACAAACTTTAAAACAAATTATAAGCAAACAATAACTAGATTGTCAATATTATAGATGAAATTGAAATAGCGGTGCTATTTTAAAGCTATAGTTAAGTAATTTAGCGGTGCTATAGCGTAATATAGTGGTCATAATTAGCATAGCGGCAAAAATAACAATAGCTTAGCGGTATCTCTTTCCAAAAGCTATAGGCGCTATATATAGCCTGCTATTTAAAACTATGGTTAGGTGCCTATGTCACTGTACGTAGCTCTCTCGCGCTGGCTGGATGGTGGATAGGCGATGAGACCACGCTTTCTGGCTCCTAGAGTTGGATCTCATCCATTCGAGATAAACTTCCCTCTCTCTCTAGCTAGCTCCTGCAAGGTCCCTACCGCACGCATGCATTTGCATGCACGCATGGCAACAAACCGCTGAGCGTACGTACGTACAAGAGGACGCTTCAATTTGCTGCGATTGCTCGCTTGAAATAATCAAGGAGCTGCTGCCTGCATGGCGGTATCTGGCCGAGGGGGATTGGTACCTGGATGGCTGGATATTTATGGCTTAGCCCGGCTCGTCTTGTGCAGCCGCGCGTACTAGGCTTGAGATGTTCCTTTGGCCCTGTTCCGACGGTACAAAATGGCCCATGTGGCCGGCCTGCCTGCCTGCCTCGTGGGAAACGAGATGGAGTTTCATTTCTTAGGGGGGCGTTTGGTTGCCTGTATACAGCAGAGCCAGGCTCTGTGGATACGACTTTAGCGTGTTTGGTTGCCTCGACCGGAGTCCGGGCCCCGGCTCTCCGGATGCAAAAAGGTAGCCCACAGCCCGCTCACCGGATGCGGATTTCATTTGCGTTTTCGATGAGCCAGGCTCGCATGGTGCAGCGCTGATTTTTTAATGATGGTATTAACATATGATTAATGTATATTAAGTGATATTAGTATATTTTAAAGTGGATTAAGACATTAGAAGTAAAATTAGGACTACTAGAGTGTAGTTATATAAGTCATATATGATAATATTACTTGTTTATTTATTTTTATTTTATATGGTACGACTTTATGCGCACAACCAAACAACATCTCTCGTCAACCGGGCTCTATACATACGACCAACCAAACAAGAAGAACTTGCACCACCGTAGCTTTGCCTCGCTTAAGCCCGGCTCCCATATGCAATGCAGGCTCCACAAAGACGGAAACCAAACACCCCCTAGGAGAGTGGCGTGGCTCGCGCCTGCAGTACAGCTAGCAAGCTAGCGCGCATGGTTAGCCAGTTTTTTCTTCACAAACTTGGAGGGCGCGCGGGGTCGCTCTTTCTTTTTTTTTTTTTGTTTTTTTTTTGAGCAAGCCTCTTCAGGTTCAGGTTGAAGCGTGAGACTCTTGTGGCCCGCGGGCCGTATGTGTTGGCCCATGCCACATGCCACATGCCACATGCCACATGCTAGGCCTACTGCTAGTGACCATGTTGATTATTATTAGAGTTATTATTATGGACTTACTTATGTTGCCCTCTGCTCAAAGTTATTAGTATACTTTTTAAAATTCACAAAAATATAGGCAATATGTCTTGTATACTCATGCATATTAATTATGACTCGCATCACCAGTCTCTACTATAATAGAATTGTTAAATTATACTCCGTCCACCCAAAAATACGTCCCCCGCTGAGGGCCTCCAACTATTGCGCACCCTAAAAAATACACACAGGAATCTAACATCATCAAAATAAAAAGAGCTAGCACGAATGTCCATAATTATTTCAAACCCTTTGGATTAATGTGACCTATAGTGTTAGCATGGACAATCTACTCGATGTTTTGATTTAGCTAAAATTAACCCTTTACTAGAAAAAAAATAGATGGTGATGTCAAGTTTGCCGGAGATTGGCCTAATGTAGCAACTATTCCTGAATTTTTGGTTCATGGACTCAGGCAACTGGTTAAGTAATATTCAATGATGATTGAGAAGAACTATAGAAGCTCACCATGATGGCATGTCCCTAAAGCTGAGAAAGCCTGAATGGCGCTGCCTTACCTGTTGCTAACAGTAGTTCATACTTGAGAGTTTACATATGTACAGTAATATGTTATTATCAAAACTCAAAATCATTTGACAGTCTACTAATCCTGTCTACATGACTAAGGTGGCATAGAGAAAAAAATATTATGTCTATGCTTTTACTTTTTCTAATGTTTCAAAAACATTCTGTAATAGTTGACTTGAGATGGTTCAACAAAATTTCATAGAATTAATTTGGACTTAATGTAATCCGTGGCGTTCGCACTTGCAGTATACTATGGAGTTAAAAAGGTCAATGATGACTTTATGACTTCATATTACATATGTGATATCACTTTCGGCGGCTTTTCTGTTTCCTCGTGTACATACCAATTATGCATAAAAACATAATCTTCTAGCCTGTCTTGCCGTGATTAAATTTTCTAGAGTAGTTCTGAATGAACCACTGATGAAGGAGATGTTTGGTAAGTAGTGGCCATCGTAGTACCACTATTTTGATATTTTAGTCATACCACCACATTGAATTCTTTGGAAGGCTAAAACACCTTCATGTTACCAGCATGGTTTTGAGAAAGTAGTGCTTTACAATCGAAGAATAAACTCATATCTCTAGGTTTTTCTTTTCTTTAAAGTGTTTCATGTGACTATTTTCATTCAAGGTCGTATGGATCCATGTCTTTTGATTTTTGACGTAGTGTTAGCATGGGCCGACGAGTTGACTCCTAAAAGTTGTCTTTGTTTTTTTCAAGAAAAAATATTTTTAAAAGAGACTTCGCACGTCCACGGCTACTTTAGAACTTGGTTAACTGGGTATTTATTTATTAAGTATGCAAGTGCTAATGATACATGTGAGATCGGGGTGATACGGCGGAGGTGATTTTAGGATTCGTGGCAAATTATTTTTACGATCGGTGTAGTTGCAATGTAAATCATTAAAATGTAATTTGAGGAAGTATTAGCTTGTGATATCTTTAGATGGTTCTAATTTGCATATGCAAATAAAACCGTAGCGTTAGTATGCGGGCGGTATACTAGTACTAATTAGGGGGCCGCAGCACAACATACCGATAATAAGGACTGGTTAAGGTTATAGGATGTGCACGTACTATCGCGTTTCTTATAGGTTGCTACCTTTTCAGAATTCTCGAATATGGGTCATGCATACTAATTAGCTAGGGTTGAAACATCCTTACTGATTAGGATTGCAGCAGGCATGCGCAGGCATGTTGATTATTAGAGTTACGGGATTTTTGCTCTACCATCTCCTCTCAAATTGCAACTTAGAATTATTCTCAGACTCGGGTCACAAATACACGTTTATATTGATTAGGATGGCATATATATCAATTATACTGGTCGCAACACCCATACGTTTCGTTTAGGGTTACAGGAGGCATATTGATTAGAGCACTGAGTTTGCACTATTGTTTACTTGTTAGGTTGCTACTACCTTTTAGAATTATCACAAACACGGCTCCTGTATACTCATGCATATGATTAGGTTTCATAGAACTGTAGAATTAGGGTTGATTATTCCAGAGTCGAGTCGAGTTACCGCCAACGATGGCATGGACTTATAAATTACGGTTTGGGTGGAATTTTAACATGTGTACACCCAAGTCAATAATATTGCACCCACCTCATCCCCAATCATCGCCATCATCGTCATCGTCGTCACAAACCCGTGCGCGCCATTGCATGCACGACCGGAATCGCAGAAGAGCGCCTGAACCCGCGCACGAGGCCGGCCTGTCGATCATCAGCTTGCTGCATTGCAATGCCTGGGCCGGCCGGCTCTGAAGTCTGAAGTCCTGACCGCTAGCTGCCAGTGTCGTTTCTGGTGTACCGGCGGCCGGCAGATAGCTAGCTCCAAAACCTCATGGCTACAACAAGCTACACGAGCATATGCATATGCACATGCCTTGCGTGCGAGCATCATCGCTGCAGCATGGCCGCAGCTGCACCGGCGAGCAACTAGTGCTGCACGCACACAGGCTCAGTAGTATATGCATGCAGCATTCTAGGCCTGCAAGCCATGCAGCTGAGTGAATAATGTCACACACCATGCATCGCTCTATTAGCTTAGCTCTATAGCGAGTGACGATGTGTACGTGCGCGCTCTCTATTACCTTTCACAGCATAGATAGTTTAGCTCCAAAACCTAGCTAGCTAATCTCTCTAGCTAGGTTTTGCAAGATCCAAGTAAATCGTCTGGTACAAGTACAACCGGTTAAATTAATTAATTACTAACGGATTAGATATATAGTTTTCACGTACGTAAATCCAGTGTTAGATGATAGTAATTGTACAAATGTCACACAAGAGAGTACATATATAGTCATACGTACTACGTCGCATGTGCGTACGTTCGTTCATCATATGCATGCATGCATGCATGCATGTCGTCTCGGGATCCGATTGATGCATGGGGGTAATTAATTCCTGTATGCTTGATGGTCCTCGATCCGATCCAGTGTTTTACTATACGGTACATGCATATATATGAATGATCCGAAAAAACCTGGTACAGTGCATGTGCTACTATACGTACTCTGACAGGCTCATTGCATTGCATGCTGTATGTACCCACATCCATGTCGCCAAAAGTGTGCGACTATACGATAGTTTACAAATCAAACTAATTGAAATTTATAATAAATGGTATTAATATTTATGTTTCAAATAAAGTTTACTATAAAATATATTCCATAATTAACCTATAAAAATATATCCATAATTAATCTAACGATATTTATTTATTTTGTAATATTATTTATATAAATTTAGTTAAAATTAAATTGTTTGACAATTTGAAAAACAATAATTGTATTTTTTTTAATGGGCGGGCCGTATCTATCTGCTGCATATTGATCGCAAACATATATGCACTGCGCTGACACAAGGTAAAGTTGGTCGCTGAGGCACTGTGCTCATCGGCGATGGGAGCAGTGCTTGGGCATGTCTTTTTTTTACAATAATGGGACAAACAGATACATCATGCATTCATGCATGGTTTGATTGGCTGCATGCTTCTTCTTCTTTTCTTTAACTTCTGACGACGCACGTCGTCTGACGGTCGATACAGTGGACATATAAATTCATCAGAAGCAGCCTTATTTGCCTGCCCAGAGTAGTAATTACTCGATCCATCGAATGAGATGGTGTACTCACGCAGCGCAGAGACGCCGCAGTCGTCATCGTCACGCAGATCAGTGGAAGATAAAGCTGGCTGCATGCAGCCGCTTCAAACAAACGGCTACTAGTCAAGATGCATGCGACGCGATCGAAGAGAGTGCTGAGTGCTGATCGATCATCTTTCTTATCAGCACTTCATCTGCGCAGGTGCAGGCTAGCGCGAAATCCTCTGTTGATGCTCGCTCGCTTGTTATTACCCGCCTGATTTTACAAACAGAGCCTACGAACGTCCGGTCGGCCTTTGGTTTCTACCGTCGAAGCCGGTGCCGGTCTGCTGAGTAAACTATACATGTAGTTTCTTTTTTTTCTGAAGAATATAGTCTATTTTTTATACCGTCGAAGCCGGCGCCGTCGTTGTGGTCTTCGCTCCGACCACCAATGTCGCGCTTGGCGGCTCCTGAGTCTCGGCCATTGAGTTCGTGTTGTTTGGGTTGGTGGGGAGGCCCTCTGTTTCTTGCTTTTGTTATCGTTTTCTTTGTTGTCTGTGTCGTGTCGTGTGTGCCCACTCTCTCTCTGGTCGTGTTGTATTGTATTCGCCGGTCTCGGCTCTTTCTTCTTAATATAAAAAACATGTGAAGTCGTGTTCGAGAAAAAAAAAAAGAGAGAATCCTCATACAAGCAGTTTCAGGTGCTGCCATTTGGATCATAAACTTCCATTTTTCAATTTTTGAGTCCATAAATTTATTCATGGACTTCAGTATTTAGACATGTTTTCATTCGGTCTTTACACTTACGTACATGCCGACTCAAGTACTCAACGCCGACGTGGATTTAACATGTTGAGTCAAGTATCTAAACTTGCACAATGCCACATAGATGACAAATATATAGATCCCAAACTTACTAAATTGCATATTTAGATCCCCAAACTTCTAATAGGCCACATGAGGCAACTAAACTTGCATGACTAAGTGACATGTATCTGCTAGGTACCTGATATAAAAAATTGCATATTTAGGTCCCCAAACTTATTAATTGGGCCACGTAAGATTCAAATTATTATTGTATACCTATGTGGTTACCGAGTGTGCACCTAACATACAAAGGTTAAGGGGTACATATAAGATGAATTTTTTAAAATCCATTGCTTTTTCCCATGGGGGGGGGGGTTTGCATTTAATTTGCACCCCTAAGTATACTATACCTTTTCCCATGCTGACATGTAGGGCTCACATGTTGTTCATCTCTCTCTGAACACGGTAGAAGCAACATCGCCATGACCAAATGGTGGTGGCTAGCCTCCACATGCTCCCTTCTATGCTCCACATGCCCGCCGAGGTTGGCTGCACGCAAGGTCCGATGGCAGCTAGTGATGAGCGAATCAGGCTCTTCGCCCTCGCTTTAGCGGCCACTAGATAGGCAGATACATGCTCGGTAGGGTTTTATTGTACGATACTGTCCAAATCAAATGCCATCGAATTGAACCAAGGGCAGGGAAAACCATCCGAACGAGCATTGGGGGGAGTTGGTGATGGGATGAGAGAGGAATGGCGGTATATGTGGGACCACATGCCAAGTGCATGATCAGCCGCAGCCACACAAGTGGTTTATCGCAAACAACATTATATTGGTTTGAATCTCTGTGTGTTCTAAGTACCAAATTTGAGAATCTACAATTTTAGAAGATAGCACCGTCGTGCAAGTTTAGGTGCTTCGTATGTCCCATTTAGTAATTTTGGCACATCTAGCCAGTTTGGTAGGGTTTTACCCAAGAAGCATTAGATGAGCTAAATCCGTCTAGAAGCCATGCCAAAGATAGGGTATGTACTAGATAGAGCCGAAACAAACCTCTACCGCGCGCATGCGCAGCATATATTGGCCGGTGTACGTCACAAATGCGCGGTACGACGCGCCGTGTGTGTCTTTATTTATTTCCCGCCCGCGCGTCCAGTTTTAATTTTCATAATAATAACCGATCGAGGTGATGGAGCACGCGAGTAAATGGCGCGTACTTGTGCTATAGTGCATGCTCTCGTCGCGGGACATTATATTGAAACCCAGGCTTAACGCTGCCGGTACGAGCGGGCCGAATGTACAGCGCGCGCCATTAATTCCCTTTGCATGAGTGGCACCGGAATTAATTTGCATATCCTTACGTGATCTATGGCACGTTAATACACTAGTAGTAGTATATACTCCATCCGTCCCTTTTTTTATTTGTCGCCGACTTCCCGGACATAAATGCCGGTAATTTTAATAAATAATAAATATTATCGATTAGTATTATAATTAATATCATCGGAAAGATCTTTGGATCTAGTTTTTTTAACAAAATTATTTGGAGATATAAATATTGTACGCATTTTCTATAAATCAAATCAAACTTGTGGCACGCATCCCATGGCGACAAATAAAAAGAGACGGAGGGAGTATAATAGTGGGGCGCCAAAGATGTGGCCTCTAGATAAAGCAAGATCCCGAGTTAATGAGTGCATCTCTCATTAACTTGCCCTACTCTCTCTCTCTCTCTCTCTCATTTTAAAATAAATCAAGAACATGCAGTAAAGTGATATGCTGGTGATAAGCATGGTTGTGTTTCATGTGAAAGTTTGCTTGCTTCATACTCGCTCTCCACTCATAAATAGTACGTGTAACTTCATCTAGGTTTATCATGATTCTTTTGTCATGGGCCGGGCAAAAAACTTCATTTGTAACTTGATGAGTAGCATTACTATAAAAACTGCTACCTTTTCCAACCTGTACGTCGTTCTTGCTTTTCTAGCTATGTAGATATTTAGCTACGTAGCAAATTTTTGTATCTAGCTAGGGAAGTCGGAACAACTTGCAACTTCAAATAGAGGGAGCACATTGTTTATCAAAAAGATATAAAATGTAAAGAGTTGTATTATAAAATTGTTTCTATAACAAATTTAGTACTGCCATTCTTATGTTGCATCATCACGACTTGAATAGAAGATTCATGCATGCATGGCTTTGTGTTCAGATAGATGTTGCGTTAAGAAAATGCTAATTATGGCCCTAAATGCTTTATTTAAATTAGTTAATGAGGAGACATTCATTGGTTATTATCCAAAACGAGCCTTGTTGCAAACACGAAATAATGTAGATCTTCATATTAATTACCATGTACCTAGCTAGCGCCCCCCCCCCCCCCCTCCCCCGGCACATTGAATCGCATGATATAAGTTATAACAGTAACAGTAAATTGGTTAGGCAGTAGTACTTCTTCTATATACACACCCCGTAGCTACATGATCAGTGCAGCTCCAACAGCATTAAACAGCATAGGATATTTTATTCTGTAAAAAGAGAGAGAGAATCAATAAAATATTTTATTCGGTAAGAAAAAAAAGAGAATCGTAAAGTAGTTTTTTTCATGAAAAGCTAAGCTCACACTTTCCTCGATCATGTATCTATATACACATGTTTTTCTTATACTACCATGCATGTTATTAGTTTGCTCTATTTATATTTTTTTTAGTTCATGTACATTTGAGCTAGCAATATGACTCTATTGTTGAGAGTGTCCTCACCACTTTAATCATTCCTTATGGCTTGTTCTAGTTGTGAGACGTCAAATCTAGCTTCTCTCGTGTTCCTATGGATTTTCTATAGGATACCGAGTACTGAAGCTACGGAGCTGCTTTTTTTAGGGCAAATTCGGGAGGGATCAAAATGATCCCCACCTACTTTTCATTCCACAGGTGCTCGGCAAGCCGAGCGGTGGAAGGGCGTAAGCGCCAATCCTCATACAAATATTTTCATTGAGGTACAAAGGGGAACGAGAGAGATTACAACACCAACAACAAAACCTGAAAACAAACTCAAAGATAAGCCTAGACTCAAGCCGAAGGACGCGAACCAGACGTCAAACTTGCGCCCCCGCCGAGCAGCATACTCGCCATTTCACCATGGTCATTATTGTGCCCTCCATCACTCCTCGTAGCTACGCTGCTCCGCTGCCACCCTCCTTCCGAGGGCCGACAAGTGGAATGGGGACTAAGAGTGGTGTCGAACATGCAAACCCGGGATCATCAGATACGGTGATCTCTACGGAGCTGCTTTGAAGGATCTGTATTTGAGTTGGTGATTATTCGTGGCCATCTCAATTGATTTGTGAGGGGTTTGTACCATTCCCGACAGAGTGCCAAAGGTAGCACTACAAAATTGCTCGTGTCATTGAGTTACATCACTTATGGGTAATTGCTTGTGGCGCCCAGTGGAAGGGCTAGACATTGTAAGCATATTAGCTCACGCAACACCAAGGTTGGTCGACACAACAGGGACTAACATACCGGCAAGCATGTGAACCTTGAGAGAAAAAAAATCTTGTGTCTCTTTGTCTCGTTTGGTGATCGTGGTATTCATATTGAGTTTGACATATTCATCTCATGCCCGGCATCCGTAACAATCACTATCTCTTGCATTACTTTGTTTCACACTTGTTCTAGTGGTATTACTAGTGTAGTTTAGTTCTCTAGCTTGCTTACCTCGGAGTAAAGTAGCAACTTAGCTTTTGTGTGTGAAGTAGAGATCATATCATGCTAGAATTGTCATTAGCTAAGTGACTTTCCTATCAAGTAGAGCTAGATCAAACTGTAATTATGCCATTTGTTATACTAACAATATGCTCTAATATATTTGTAGATTTTTAATTAGGCTAGTCACCCCTCTCTATTCATTTAGAACCTTTTACTAGCGAAGCTAATTTTAGAGCAAGTATAATAATAGGCTATAAGCTGGCTAAATACTGAGATAGAGAAGAGAGGAGGGAGAGGAGGGAGAGGGGGGGGGAGAGAGAGAGAGAGAGAGAGAGAGAGAGAGAGAGAGAGAGAGAGAGAGAGAGAGAGGAGAGGCGGATTGTAACTTTTGTAGCTGGCTTAGACACAAGAAATAAGAAGTTCTGGTCATGTACATATTGATGATGAATAACTAACTATCTACTATATATGGGTGGGCTAAAAGATAGGCTATAAAGTTCCTTGCAACCAGCACTAGTTGTATTATTGGTCTTGCTCTTACCAGAGTTTTATTCTTCTTAAATGAATTAAATGAGATGCCAGGTTTCATGACATGACACTAGTTAAATTTTACTATATCAAATTCGAATTGACGTCAATGATACTCTAACATTAATTGTGTGTTTTGGTGCAGTATAATTACGTTATATATATGCACACTATACAAAATAACTGCTAATAACCTTATGCATCAGAAGAACGAAGCTAAAGAAGAGAGAAGGAAATTAACGGGGCGGGAGCGCACGCGCAAGCATGTGAGAGATGCCAGCGATCACAGTGGTACGGTACAACACAGAGTATATGTTTGGCCAAGAGATCGAACAGATCTTACTACGTGTAAATTAGTTACGATCACTTACGTTATTGTTAAGACAAAAATAAAAAATCCGAGCTAAACTAATTTGTGACCTAGCTAGCTAAATGCCTAAATCCGAACGAAATTAAAGCTAGCTATATCTTTCAGCCATGCATGCATTGCATTGCATGGGGACAATAATTTTGCACACGACGAAACATTGGTGGCCAATCATGTTGGCCGGCCGGCTAGCTCTAGCTGCTGCGTGAATTCAGCTGAATCCCATAGAGGGCCCGGCCCCGGCCGGCGGTGAGATGGACGGCATGATCTCTGCTGCATGTATCTATCGTCTGCACGACTGCTCCACTGCTCCCCGCCTGCCTGCCCTAGCTTCATGTGTTTTCGTTGCGCGCTGGTCGAAGCAGAAAAAGCCTAGGCACCCCGCGCCCCACCACCACGCACCCCGGCCGGCGGCTAGCTAGCTCCGGCTCGCCGTCGTACGCCGGCCCGTCGCCATCACCTTTCTGATCTGATCAGCACCAACAGGCTCAGGCTCAGGCTGGGCGTGCAGTAACATGACAAAAGCCCATGCATTATATATACATACCCGCCCATGCATCTCGCACCAACGAACGACGGTTTTGAAGATTCATGTTACGTACTATATCCACGTCAAAAAAAAAAAAACAACTCTAGCATAGTATTATATGTTAGTACCTTAGGTTTAACCAATAATATGTGCTGTTATAATAAATTAATTTAAACTATCAATATAAATAATATTAATTAAAAACTTAGTCAATTATAAATTAGCTCGCAATCTACAGTTATATTTTTTTTGGGACGGAGGTCCATATGTCCTGGCCACGTAGGAGTACATACGTACGTAGTAGCTGGATCCTATATTCCTATACCAGCACAGCACGCACACTGTAGAGAGTTTTCACCAAAAGGGGCTGAGAGGGCGCGTGCGCGTTTCACCAAAAGGGAATTGAGAGAGAAAGTAGCTAGCTTGCTACAGAGTACAGTATTATTACCGTGCCCCGGCCGTGCAACAACAACAACTACACACGGTGCATTCCCTCCAATATTTACAGTACCGGTAGTATATGCCGGCAGAGATCTCCTCCCGGTAGCTTTTCAAAAATAACAAAAAAAATACATGCGCCGCACTAACAAGTGAGAGTAACACCTAGAGCTAACTCTCTCTCTCTCTCTAGCTAGGCCCCTTGAATGCGTAGAGTAATGTCGTCTCTTTCTCTCTCTCTCCCCACTGCCTTCAAGTCAAGCCTTTTTAACCACATGCACCCACAAGGCCACCACTGCATCACACACACTTCACAGTTCACACGCACACACACATAGCTCGATCACTCTCTCGCTCCCTCTGCTCAGCTCGATCGATCACCCAGAGCACAGTAGCAGCAGTGTAGGATGATGAACGCCAACGCCATGTCGCCAACAGCTACCGACGTCGTCGACTTCTCCTTCGGCCCCATGCAGCCCTACGTCGGCTTCGACGCCGGCGGCATCGGCATGCCGCCCGGCGGCGTCGGCGTCATCGAGAGGCCGCTGCTCCAGCAGACCAACAACAGCAACAACAGCCACCTAGGAGTATACGACAGTTTCGACTTCGCCGCCGCCGCGGGGTTATCGTTCCAAGAATCTGGTCATCTCCTGCCCCCGGCGGCGAGCCTGCCACTAGTGCCGCCACCGCCGCCGGCAAGCATGGCGGCCGCCATGGTAATGCCACCGTCGTCGCTGCTGCTGACGCTCCCGGGCGTGCACGTGCCTACGGCGGCGGATGTCGTCTACCCCTTCGGCGGCGGCGCGGGGGAGCAGGGTCGTCGTTCCTGAAGCGGGAGGACGGCGGCGGCGGGCCCCTCGTGGACGCTGGCGGCGGCGGCGGGAGGATCGGCCTGAACCTCGGACGCCGCACCTACTTCTCCCCCCCGCCGACGTGCTCGCCGTGGACCGGCTGCTGACGCGGTCGCGGCTCGGCGGCGGCCTCGGCATGGGCATGGGCCTCGGGATGGGCGGCGTGCTGGGGCTTGGGCTCGGCGCCGCCCACCACCACCAGCCGCCGCGGTGCCAGGCCGAGGGCTGCAAGGCCGACCTCTCCGCCGCCAAGCACTACCACCGCCGCCACAAGGTCTGCGAGTACCACGCCAAGGCCAGCGCCGTCGCCGCCGCCGGCAAGCAGCAGCGCTTCTGCCAGCAGTGCAGCAGGTACGTGTACGCCAATGCATCTGCATGCATGCATGTCCCGGGCCGGGGGTCAAGACACGTGGCCCGAAACATACCCACACGAACGCAAAATGGCCGCGGCCCCGTTGGGCAGCTAGGCAGCCTGGCCCGTTGTTACAACCGGCCTACGTGTGTGCGCGACGTGCCGGGCACTGTTCAGACACCTTTCCTTGTTGTCTCTAGCACTGTCGCTTTTGCCAAGTCAGAGTAATGTATGGGCACTCGGTGGTGCTCTACATGGGACGCAATTGCGAAGCAATGCATGCATGAATAGCACAGCTAGGCTCTGCCACATGCATGCATGGCATAGGCGCCTGACGAGCAAGAAGATCATCTCCCTCTAGTGTAGTATTATGCCACATACTATCATACATGCAGATGTATAGATTGTAGAGTGGTCTTTTTTTCTTTTTTCTAGTCTGGTTCAATATCATGCATGCAGCAGAGGGCAATCATGCATGCAAGCATTCCTCCTACCTAGTTACACGTCCTCTCCAACTCCTCCCAACTCTGCTCTCTCTCTCTCTCTCTCTCTCTCTCTCTCTCTCTCTCTCGGATCGATCACTTTTTTGTACAGGGCTACATCTATAGTGGCATCACGTACATATACAACCAAACAGTTGATGTATGCATGGGAAAAAAAAAACGAAAATCAGTGATGAGAAGGCTGCAAACCCTGTCGAGTCAGCTAGCAGCTGCATGCTGCTGCCAGGTACTAGGACTGACGCTGGAGATCATCTCAGATAGATGATGCGCGTCATGTCAGATGTGATGATAAGGATTTACTGTAGATGAGATCACGGGGCCCGGGATCGTCTGCACATTTTCACTTCAGCACAAGGAGTTGAGTAGTAGCTACCAAACATTGACAACTGCACACCCACATTCATCATCACCATCATTGCATGCAAACGGTCGTATTTAAATGTATGTCTTCACAGGCCATCTACGCGTACCGGCTGATTATGTATAGCGCTATAGCAGTAGCATCAACACCAGTTTCCATGAAAACTGGAGTTATGTACTGTAGCTCATAGTTATAGAGTTGATGAAGAGCCAGCTATATACCGAACATACTGTACATATTTATAACTTATATTGGTTCATTTCTTGGTTAGGTTTCATGTGCTTGCTGAGTTTGATGAGGCCAAGAGGAGCTGCCGGAAGCGGCTCACCGAGCACAACCGCCGCCGCAGGAAGCCCATCAGCGCACAGGGCAAGGACTCGCCGCCACCACCACCAAAGAAAGTGGATACTTGCACAACTACCTCCTACAATAATGATCACAAGAGTAAGAAGCCATAGATCATCTAAGCTATGTCATCAGCATGCATCTTGTTACAAAGTATATATAATATCTGAACTGAAATAATTAAGGCAGTTAATTAATGAAGGTTCTTGCAGGGATAATTTGAAAGAACTTTAAAAAAATTACCGATGAGTTTTGGATCTGAGCTTTTGGTTTTATTTTTTTCCAAGTCAAAAACCGAGTTAATCTCTTTATATATATTAGGTCTTCGTTACTCACACAGATACATCATACATAGTACACCGAGGATGATGACTAGATGCAACAGTAAGTAGTAGATCTATCCAGAGTTTTCGCAAAAAGGAATATGTTAGCAAATTTATTTATCACAAGATTTCGATTTTTAAAAGTGAAATCATCATTTCTCCACTGTCTTTAATAGTTTTTCTCTCCAAGCTAGGGTATATATATAGCATATATAGCACACCTCACCGGTGTAATAAATAGCTATTAATTAGCTAGTCCAACTCAACTGTGTGTTTTCTTTTTGAAACGGACCCAACAATAACTGAACTGTTTAGCAGTGTACAGCCGATGTGCAAGCACGTTACAACCATTCGACAGAACGACTATAGCTATTATATGCATGTATGTACTCCCTCCGTCCCATGGAGACCGTCGTTTTAGCTTTTTAGACTTCATGTTTGACCATCCGTCTTATTTAAAATATTTATGCAAATAATAAAATAAATCAATCAATATTCAAGTATCTTTGTTGATAAAAGAAATTATAATAAAATAAATTATATTTATACAAAAAAATTTGAATAAGACGAATGATCGAACAAGATGGCACGGAGTCAAAGGTGACAAACTCAATGGGACGGAGGGAGTACAGTATGTGCCAAATGCCATGCCATGCACCTCAATGCTAGCTAGCTACTTCATCACATCTGACCTGACGACGTACATGCATGCACATGCACTCATGCATGCATGCATGGCGCCAAAGTTTCGACGTACTGCATGATCCTACGCTAGATATCTAGGAGTAGATAGATGCAACCCCGGCCCTACTACATGATCAGATCATCGATATACTCCCTCTATCCCATAGAGTATGTCGCCCGGGGAAACGCTTTAGCGTTTGTGAGGGGAGCACGGTTTTCCAACAACAAACTTCATGGGACAGAGGGGGAGTATGCTGCATCAATATACTGCATCAACCATCAGATATATAGTGTCCTAACCAAAAAAAAAAAAATCTATCATTGTAAGGTGCGAGCAACACGTCGGCAGCTGCGGCCATATCGCCGAACGGCAGCGGCGTTAGCTGCCTCGTCGAAGTCATGGACAACAACGGCCAGACGAGCAGCGCGGCGGCGGCGCCGACGGCCCTGTCTCTGGCCGCGCCGCCGGCGCTGCTCGACAACAAGGACGGCAGCCTGGACTCCATGCTGATGCTGCAGCGGGTCCAACGAGGCCGGCGGGACGACGACGACGACGACGACGAAGAGCACCGCCATTTCATCACCTCGCTTGTGATGCAGACCCAGCAGCAGCAGCAGCAGCAGCACAGCGGCAACGGCGGTGGTGGCGCCGGCAACATCTTGTCGTGCTCGTCGGTGTCAGATCATCAGCAGAACCAGAACGGCGGCTGCAACGGTTTCTTTGAGGTGGACTTCATCTAGTGAGTGCGATGCATGCATGCATGCATGCACGTAAAAGGAGGGGCCGGAAAGCCTGCATTATTTCTGGGGAAAAGATGAGATGCATGACGTGAGGAAAGCAACGAGGCTAGCTAGGTTTGGTTGCACTCTAGGGTGGCTAGTAGCCTTTTCTTTTTACTGTGATTTGAGCTAGCTAGCTAGTGTTGGACTTTTTTTACTAGAGGGAAATGCTGGTGTAGTGTGTGTATTATTCCTTTTTCCTATTGCTAAATGTACATTATTACGTGTATGTGTTTGAGTTTATATATATTACTAATTAGTAATTAATATAGCTAGCTAGGGTGTATGGTATGGTGGATGTATGAGTGTTTAATTTCTTTGCCTTTTAGATGGAGGAAGCTTTATTCAAATATAACTCGTACGTACGTCACATCTGAGTCTTGATATTGGAAAGCACCACCTGCTGGTTGTACATAGAGTTGGTTGGAGCTGGACATTGAATTTTGAGACGTACATTTTAACTATAGTTTAGGATGATAATCGATAGGAAATGAATGACATGGATCATTAATTTGGAATAGTTCCTTAGATAAACACCAATTTAGTTTCTGGTTACGTTTGTTTTGGGGCCGGCCGGATCAAGAATAGCTTCTAAAGATGCTTGTAGGGGCCTGCTAATGGACTGCCCTTTGAAATGACCTTCATTTCATTTTTTGCGAAGTGAAGGGAGAATTATATTAAAATTTGGCATGCATAATTCATCCCAAATTACATTGGAAAGAACCTTAAGTAAGAAGTTCTATCCAAGTCATGTCATCTCCTTCTCTAGTGGCCTTGGTTGATGCTCTAGGTGAACATAGCACCTTTGAACATCAAATCTAGAGTACAATCCTCATGTTGAATCCGCTGATCATCCCCAAAACCTTGAACACATGCCGCAAGGTCATCCAACATTCCAAACAAGAAACATATCTAAGTTGATGAAAGAACATTGGCAATTGTTGAATCATCAGGTATAGCATAACAGGCTATAGATTCAACACATATAACCCTTGAATCATCAAGTTGGATGTCAAATTTCATCTCTCTATGACCATCGAAGTTGAGATAGATGACCTAGAAACAATATCCTCATAGGGGGATCTTATGAGCACCCTTTTCCTTGCAGATAAAAAGCATAAAGTGATCTATTACCATGAAATCGACTCCTGCAACATTATTCGTTGTGGTCGTCACCAAATTCATTGTAACAAGCTCCATATTCTCCACCTATGCCAGGACTTGGTCCAATAGCAGTAGCTAGCACAATCTTCAATGCGACCAAGAGTGGCCAAAGTGTCATCAATGTCGGGAGTTGGTGCAGCGTGGCTCCGAGCACACTCTTCAACGAGGCTAGGAGCGATCTAGTGTCTTCATTGGCGCTAGAGATTGGCCAAGCGTGGCCTGCTATGCAAGACAAAGATTGCATACATATGGGTCTTGCTTTGGTGCAAACCTATCACTACTACAGAACAGGGCTGTAGTCCCGGTGCTCAAGGCCCTTTAGTCCCGGATGCGGAGCCGGGACTAAGGTTTCGGGACTAAATGTCCCACCTTTAGTCCCGGTTCCGCGGCCCGACTAAAGTCCCACTTTAGTCCCGGTTGGTAACACCAACCGGGACTAAAGGGCTTCGCCAGTGGTGCGCCACCACTGCACCTTTTTAGTCCCGGTTGGTGTTACCAACCGGGACTAAAGAGTTTTTTTTTTTTCTTTTTCCTTTTCTTTTTTCTTTTCTTTTCTTTTGGTTTTCCCTTTACGGTTTACAATTGTATTATTATTATTTTCGAATGCGTATTGTTCACTTTGCTTGTTTATGTAGACGCACCTACCTATAATTTATAATTTAGATCATTACATATAAATAAATTACATAACATTATTTATATATTATACATATCTATAGATCTATGATATAAAATTTACATGTCTCCGTCACGGATAAAGTATTTACAACTTAATTGTTCTCCGCCACTCAAGCATCATACAAATGATCATCTTGGTTTGGTTTGAGTGGCTCGTCGGGGTTGAAGAAGTACTCGCCGGCGGGATTTAGGACTTGGTCGTTAAGAAATCCCCGCGATTGTCTCCCCGAATTCCTTTTAGGCGGACTTCAGTCAACACCTTCTCCCTCAACCACGTCTCCTATAGTAATCATTAAAGAAAAAAGTTATAGATATGTATAAGATTTATTAAATAGCAACAAATAATTGAAATGAACTTATTATATATACATGTTACATACTTTTGCGTGCTCAAGATTTGATCTTTTTCATAGACATTTAGAAATTCGCAGACATAGTATCCGCATAAATTTTTTGCCCTGTGGTCGCCGTAGAATCCACCGATGTAGGATAGGCTTCGAAAGTGGCGCTTTTAAATCTGGACGGTGTTTACGCGCACGAACCAAGCCCAAACCCTAGCAATAAAACGATCATTATTAATTATCTATTACAGAGTTAAAGAGCTGAAAGTAATATTTAGAGATCGAAGTTACCCTTGGATAATATCTATCATTCCTTGGTAATCTTCCAAAGGGTTTCTCAACGAGTCATAGATTATCAAATGAGATTGCCGGAGATCAATCACAATTAGTATCCAATGAAAGCTGCATTTGTGTGTAGGCAAAATAATTATTTATCTTCACACCGATCTCATCAATTGGGTTAATAGAATGTACGTACACACGATAATGATACTTACTTAAAGTTATAGGGAAAGAGTATATATCTTTTATCCTTTTGATTGATCAAGTACCTCCATAGATTTCTCTCCGTTTGAACTCCCCGAGCCGTGCTACACCCTTTGCGTGCTCTTTTCCCTTTCTTCTCTCCTTCTAGGGATTTGGTTAGAGTGCGCTCATAGTCGGATAAAGATGACGATTCTTTCCGAGCCGCACGCCTCTTTTTTTTTGTTGAGCCTCAACCCTTTGCCGTAGATTTTCTTAAGGCTTTAGCAAGAGGTAGGGGGCTTCTCGGGGTTCCGCTTGCATTCTCTTTCATCCTTAAGTCTCTTGAAGAAACTGTCCACATCGACTTTACCGAAGCTTCTATTTCTGCAACAGTCTTCTCATAGGATAGCTTCTTAGGAATGACGGGTTGTTTCTTCTCGGAGGCTTTCTTTTTTTTAGGCTGCGGGCGGCCGACACATTTGATCGTGTGGCCGGCTTCTTCTTCAATGGTGGGTCCACCGGTTTCGCCGGAGCCACGTGTGGAGGGAGCGATGGCGCGGCCGGTGGGGGGTTGGAGCCCGGCGTGGAGGCGAGGGGCAGCCGGTGTCGGTGTTGGAGCCCGAGGAGGCGGCGTTGGAGCCCGAGGTGGCGGGGTTGGAGTCCGAGGAGGCGGCGTTGGAGCACGTGGTGGCGGGGTTGGAGCCCGAGGTGGTGGTGTTGCAGCCCGAGGTGGTGGCGTTGCAGCGAGGAGGCGGCGTTGCAGCCTGAGGCGATGCAGCCATGTCTTGCACTGCCTCGTCATCACCCGCAACACTATGACATGTTGGTGACCACCTGTGAAACCAAAGAGGTATATGAGTAAACCGCTAACTAAGGGAATGCAAAATAAAGTTAGTGATTAAATGTATCATCAAGTTTCATCCGCACCTAGGGTTAGGTTCATGACGAGGAGGTGGTGGTAGACTACTAGGTGACGCCCCAGGAATAATGATGTAGCGCTTGCGCCAACAAATGAAAGCCTTCTCTGCTTGTCCTAGAGTCTTCTCTCCATCACCTCCTTCTATCTCAAGCTGCACATTTTCGAAGCCTTTGACAACTCTATCCACCGAGACACTAGCATATCCAGCTTGTCCTAGAGTTTTGCTTCGTACATAGTGGTGGGCAACTCATTAGGGTTTGGAAGCATCTTTTTTTGGATCTTCAGTAACTGTCCAAATGCCTTATCGGATACACCATTATGTGCCTTCCATTTCAATAACTCCAGTGTTGTACCCAATTTTTTTTGCCCATCTTGGGCGGATGGGTATAATAATTTCTTGTGATCTTCTAGCATGCGGTCAAACTTTGTCTTCTCTTTTTCACTTTCACATTCTTTCTGTGCATCACGAATGGCATCACCAAGAGCATCACCTTCACCAGGAGCACCTCCCTCTTCTTCAGCCTTCTCCCATTGCTTGTATCATCGAAGCCACCGAATTGAGCAATAAGGTCGCGTCGCCTCAGGTTGTTCTTGTTCTTCTTCACATTCTTCCATCATTATCCCGGTTTCTCCATGCTTGGTCCAACAAATATAGTTTGGCATGAAACCCGACTTCAACAAATGTGAGTGAATATTTCTAGAGCTAGAATATTCTTTCAAATTCTGACACAAGGCACATGGGCAACGTATGAATCCATCCCGCTTGTTTTCCTCGGCCACTCTTAAGAAATAATGCACACCATCAATGAATTCTTTAGAGCGGCGATCGGCATTGTACATCCAACCACGTGTCATTGTCTGCATTGTAACATAAAGTATGATAAGTTTCTAATTTTACTAAAAAATAAAAGTAACAAATAACCTAAAATTCTCTATTTCTAATTTTTCTCAACAAGCAAAATTAAAAAAACACCAAAGTTCTCTATTTCTCTAAATAATCAAAAAATTTGTAGGCATACTAGTTATAATTAACTAATTAACCCGGTCACAAAGTTATTTATTTTTCCTAACTAATCATGAAATGTGGCATGCATACTAGTTTTAATTAACTAATAAACCCGATCACAAATTTTAAAAATAAAGTATTCAAGTAACTAACTAACACATAACCTAAAATTCTCCATTCTTATTTTTCCTAAACAAATTTTATATTCATACTTAGTTATAATTAAATAATCCTTCAAATGTATTATTTATACTTAGTTATAATTAACTAATTAACCAGATCACAAATTATAAACTAAAGTATTATCAAATGTTATTTTTTAAAAAACTAATTATAATGAGAAACCATAAATTTAGTATTTTACTAACTAAACCAAAACATATGGTAGACATAATAGTAATAAATGGTGTATACTAATTTTTAGGGTCTTAATTGTAGTTATCTACATTAAAATATTTAAACGATGAAGTGATTGGAGTTTAAAATAGTGTAGAAATCAAAAAATAAAAAACCACATGTATAACACCACAAAATGAGATAACCTGCAGCTAAAACTTGAGAAGATGAAGTTAGTAACCTCTAAATAAGTAAATGATGGCGTAGAAGTGATGAAATGAATCAATAGCCGGAGATGTGAGCACAAATCAATCAAGAACACATGAAGAACATGAAGAACAAAGAAGAAAGTGAGCTCGGGCAGCTCGGCCGGGGGAGGAAGAAGGATTCAAATATGGGGGGATTTAATCCCGTCCCTAACACCAACCGGGACTAAAGTCCCATCTTTCCCTGGCCGGTGTCACAGACATCGACAAAAAACTTTAGTCCCGGTTGGTGTTACTAACCGGGACTAAAGATCGGTTAAACACCAACCGGGACTAAAGTCCCCCCCAGATGCCCGACACCATAGCGTTTGGGGTTTGGGGACTTTTAGTCCCGGTTGGTGTTACCAACCGGGACTAAAGGTCTTTTTAGTCCCGGGCGCCAATTTTCGGGAGCTATTTCTCATTTTGCCCAAGTGACCAAAGGCCTGTTCTGTAGTAGTGTATGCAAGGAAAGCCAATGCAATATTAATATCAAAGTTAATAAGAGCAAGGCTAATAAATATAACCAACTATTGTTGTAAGGACGTTTGTAGTTCACCTATTAGTTCCCTTGTATAGTGGTTAACTCACCCACCATGACTAACTTTCTCGTCTAATAAGTCACAACATTCCTTGGTCCCTATGCATCAAGGAACGTTGGTTCCTATATCAACTTACTATAAGCTTACAACGTATTTCTCTTTTCACTTTTCTCTTACTCTCTCTCTCTCTCTCCCCTCTAGCTCAGCAAAATGGCCACATAGAGTTATTTACTAAACTTGCTCTAACAAGTTTAACCAACTGACACATCATAATTTTTAAACGAAGTGCACACTACTTATTATATTTTTTTAAAAAATGTGTTGTACTGGCACAATGATTTGGTGAATGAGTAGTCACATAAGTGAAGTAAATCCTATATATGTCCAGGTACAGCAATCCTAAATGGCTAAGGAGTAACGCTCATTCCATTTACTGTTCTGAACACTGAGGGTGTTTTTAATGCTACTGGCTACGTAGCTAGCTGATGTGGAGGTGAGAGATAAGAATAAAGACTATTTCATATATTTATATAATATTGGGCCCACATTATTTTCTCTCATGTTCTTGAGCTACGTAAACTAGATTAGCTATTTGCTCGTCTCTAGTGACTACTATATCTTCTACTTTTTTATACAAATGTTAGTGACTACTATATCTTCTACTTTTTTATACAAATGTTAAATTTTACTAACTAAATAGCTAGCTGTTGGAGACGTGATGGATGGGATTGAAACACGCGCGATCTTGTCACAGCAATAATCGCAGTACTCAATTAGGGTGCATCTGCGTATTAAAATCTGGGACCACTGCACATTTACTACTTCACTGTAGCAATAGACTGCAATAAGAGCTCATTATGGATACCAATTAATACAGAAATAAAGGAGAAAGTACGATCAAGGTTAGGAATCGGCCAGGTAACCGGAATAGCATCGAGCAACACTCCCTATGCTTGCATGGAGTAAGTCCGAATGCCGCAGGACGTGAGGGAGTTATATGTGCCAAAGTTCAGTACTTCATACAAAGATTACGAAACAAGAAAAAAGACAAAAAAAAGTCAACAAGATTACACATAAACTTCTTGCCATCGATTAATGAGGGGTTTATATTTTTGCATTGCTCTAAGGATAACTTAGCTATATTTAACGGAGGTTAATTATACTTAACCCATTTCAAATTATAAATTGTTTTGACCTTTTTTATATCAATTTTAGTACTAACTCCATTCTAAATTATAATTTATTTAACTTTTTTTAATTTCAAGTTTGACCGCTCGTTTTATTAAAAAAAATTATAGAAATATAGTTAAATTTAAGTTACTTCGGAAGAACTTTTCTTAATAAAGCAAATCACAACAAAAGATGTGATATTTTGCACAATATTTCAAATAAGATAAATGGTCAATCTTGAAGTTAAAAAATCAAACGGACTATATAATTTAAAAGAGAGAGTACTATGTATTATCTAGACATACTCCCTTTGTCCCAAAAAAATTATGTCATTTTTGCTTCTTGATAATCAACTTTGACTAAATATATGTAAAAAGTATCAATATTTATGGTATATAATTAGTATCATTGAAAATACCATTGAATCTCTTGTTTTTTTAATATTTTTTTTTGAGATACAAATATTTTATCATTTTCTATAAATTAAGTCAAACTTATGGCACGAAAATAAAAAATGACAATCTTTTTAGGATGAAGGGAGTATGTTATACCTAGATACATATTAACTTCGTTCTAAATTATAGTTCGTTTGACTTTTTTTGACCTTAAGTTTAACAACTCATTTTATTTAAAAAATTATGCAAAATATCTCACATCTTTTATTGTGGCTTGCTTTATTAATAAAATTTTTGTAAGAATGACTTAAATATAACTATGTTTACACAATTTTTTTAAATAAAATGAGTGGTCAAACTTGAAGTTAAAAAAATCAAACGAACTATAACTTAGAATGGAGAGAGTAACAAAATGGATGTTAAAAAATCAAAGTGACTTATAATTTCAAAACGAAAGGAGTATAAAACTATAGTCACCTCAATCCTTTCTCTTTGGTATATATGTTTGTCCATGGTCGCAGCAAGAGTACGTTGTTTTCAAGGATACTAAAATTAAGTGCAAGAGTAGTGATATATACTCCCTCCATATTGAAAAAAAGTCATTTTGAACAAAATTTGAATCAAACATTAGAAATATAAATTATAATAATTTTTAAGTGGTTAAGTTTAGAAATGTGAAAACCATACGAATAGATATCTTGAAAAATACTTCAATTAATATATATATATATATAATATATATATATATAATCTTTTTAATAAATACTGTTATAGAAATAAGAAGTCAAAGTTATATTTTAAAGACCGTGTTACTGTCACAACGATTTCGGTGGGAGTATATTATCTCGAACCCCTAATAAAATGACTTGAGGACATTGTCAGCTGCGGTTCTGCATGTGGTTAGCTCTGCTCATGCACGGTATACATACTGTACAAGTCTACTACAGTATGAAGCTTTGCAGCGCATCAATCGCCAGCTTTTCTGTCAAGTTGTCTGTCGAGAGGGGAGCCTCCACAACATACCTGCACGCTTTAAATCACATCCGTTTGGAACGAGCACCACAGTAGTGGAGAGTCAGAAGAATTGATTCATTTTATTTCCAATAGTCCATTCATGCGCAATAAAGAAAGAAGCAGCAGGACCCCATGTTGCACTGTAGTATAGAGACACTACGCACCAGCAGCAGGACCCCATGTTGCACTGTAGTATAGAGACACTACGCACCTTAAAAACCTCGAAAGAAAATGTATTTTATCTGTTATTTTGCAGCGAGTTTGTTGATGAAAGGATTGTACTACTAGATAGATCAGGGAGAGAAAAAAATGCACTGCTCAGGTGGAACCGTGTGATATCCCAATTCAGTGAACAGTGAAGGAAGACGAATTATAATCGCATAAAAAATGCGCTGCTTAGGTGGACCGTGACATCCCAATTCAGTGAACAGTGAAGGAAGACGAATTGAAATCGCATCACTCCAGGATCCTAATTAGTAGTATGAAACTACTAGTAGATACCTTGGATACCATGATAAAAAATTCATACAGCTCTGTTCGGCAGAAAGAAATTTAATTTGAAAAATTGCTGTTAAGAAAGTGGGCTTTTCTGAATGATGTCATCTCGCAATCTCGCATTTGGACTTCAACCGGTAGTGTGCCATTTGGACTTCAACTCCCAGCGTTGGCGCCCGGGTTCTCCCCGGAAATAGAAAAGTTTATTCTTTTAAAGGTCAATAATACGTTTTTTCCCAAAATTCGATTAAACTGAAAAGTCCAGTGACTTGGTGGGTGCATATATATAGCAGAAACCCAACAAAAAGGTTGAAAACTCCTTTTTTTTTACCTTTTTCACAACCATGAGGGGCTAGCACATATTTCATTAAGAGAGAAATTAAAAATGTACTTGGCACGGACACATTTCTATGTTATAATTTTGTCACTTGTCAGTGCATTTGCACAAAATTTTGTCATTTGTGTATATATTTTTAAAAAGTTTTGAAGGATCTAAAATAGTTTTATGACAAATTACATCTATGAAGAAACTATACATATGTGTCCTTTTCAACTTTTATTTGCTTCAAAGCACATTTTTGGACGAGCTTTCAAATTCCTCACTTCTGTCTAGTTTCGTAGTTATATATATGTACCCTAGAAGAATGACAAAAGATGTAATAATTTGTCATATCCTATGAAACTATGGAAGCTGATGTGACACTCTTAGTAGTAATATTATTGCATTGACATTGACCTTTGTTACCTGAGACCTTGGATAAATAATCATACCACTAAAATCTACTGCCTCCTCTATTATTTACATGCATTTGTTCAAACCAAGAATAGGTCCAAGAAAAGAATCAAGCATATACACCTCGAGATGGGACTAGTGCTAGAGACACACCGGCGACAAAGTTCCCACTAGGCGACATACTATATAATGACCTTGCTAATGTCATGGACCACAATTGTTGCAAGATGAGATATGAATATGGAGATAAATTTTTGTTATATTTGGGGAACATGGAGATCGGATTTACGGAAAAATCAAATCTTTAAGATATGGAGATCGGATCTGGTGGCCGCTCCAACTTTTCGGCTGCGGTAGCCGACTGGCTGTGAATCTGTGTTGTTTTGACGGACATAAACTTCTGTATTCACGGCCAGTAACTTTGGTGGGGCTACTCTATATATAGCCCCTGGACTAATAGATCCATGAATTCATTGTGGACATAATTCTTGTTGTTTCGTGGCCCCTGGCAGAATTGATCGTGTATCTTAAAACCACGCATTTAACATGCATATGCAGACCGGTAGTACGTACAAAGTCACTCGGATAGGGACCGTTGTTGATCTCTTTGTCTTTTGCCTGCATGTCTGTTTTGTTCGTCGTACCCTCTGTCCTAAAATGATTTTAGGATTTTCAGAACAAATTAATGCTCAATAAAAATTACCCATGTACCATTGTTTATTGAAAGCTACTTGAGGACTAAGCGCTAATTAATTAATAGGAATGAATAAAGAGACCATAATCTCAAGCTAATATGGGCCTGACTTTTGGAGTATTTGGTTTATTTGCTCCACTATTATTTTAGTATTGTCAAGAGCTAAAACATCAAGTTTTCTAGACAGCTTTTCAATGTAAAATATAAAGTCTTCTGATTCGATGGGAGTATTTGGCTAATAACCAAAATGTAAACTTGTGCTATCACTCGAATAACCTGCAACCCAGAGTGTAAGGATATATCGTATTGGTTCAAGAACTTTGGAAATACGTTTTTGAGTTATTAAAAACTTGTTAAGTAGTGCACCGCAAGTCTATACCATCTATGTGGATATTTTTAAAGTAAACATACATCATGTGGTGAGTTGTTTAGGTCAATACATGTGGTGAGTTGTTTTTTTTTTATCCTTTTACCAGTGCAGCCGGTTCACTGTGTACCATTAATTACTTGAAGGACGGGCTTAATTTTTGAACGTCACTTGACGGCCGTACCCAGCAGCGATTGCGACGCAAGTAAGCAAATGGGCCATCTTCTTCCTATGCAATTTGCTGCTCCGGGCAAGGCCGTAATTGCTGCCCAGATTTTTATTAGGCCATGGCCCACATGTCGCGCGCGATCGGAGGCCGGCAAACAGTTGAGCGGATCATGGGCATTGGGCAGGCGATTAAGTCCACGTGCAACATGGCCCGGGATCGGAGAGATTCCTGATTGGAAAGGCTCTGGATAATCTGTACTGTATATATGAATCCGAACATTCATTATGTATTGCATTTGTATATTCAAATCCTTAAAGTTAGATATCTGGTTTGATCTCTAAAAATTCATAATTAACTTGTTTTAAATAAACAATTTATAAATCAGTTCCAATTGTTTTAATAAATGTTGTCTATCAATGGGTACCTTATTTAGAGTTAGTTAGATCTTGCATGTTTAAAAGAATAATGAGCACTACTACAAGCAATAAAGCAAAGTAGTAGGAATAAAAAAAATAAACCAATTCTGAATAACTATACTTAGATCATAAATAGGTAGGTAATTTTTTTTTGAAATAAACCAAGATCTTGTTTCATTTTTAGTAGAATAATTTAATTATGATTTTTAGATATCAAACCAGAATTTTTATTATTTTAGAAAATAAAAACCACCTGCGAAAACTAGCGGGAGGACCGAATAAATCTGGTTACAACAGCTGGAGAGCAAGGGCAAAACTATGTTCAAATTAGGGGTGCAAATGCATCCTTAAAAAATGTTACAACAATGATTGTCTACAATTTCACGATATATATATATATATATATATATATATATATATATATATATATATATATATATATAGTGGTCAGTCAAGGAAGGATTAGATAATATGCCTATTGAATGGTTGCGGAGTGATATAGGTGGATAGCGGAAGCGTAAAAAAGAAGATATGTATGCAAGATGATATGCGGGAAGGCAAGATAACTTAAACGAAGAACATAAACATGAATGTAAAGAACAATAATTAATTAAACTTAAACACGTAAATTAAATAAACATAGACAACGAACATAAAGATATAGATATAAATATTTTTTGTAATTTTTTAATGATAGATGCAGATCATAAACAACATAGAGAACATAAATAACAAAGTCCTGGATTATATTAGGTACCTTGATAGACGAAAGGTGAATCCTTCGTGTAGTACACACCGAAGAACTTGATACACACGAACAAAGTACAAAGACTTGTTTACAAGACTCTCACACTTGAACTCGGATGTGAGTTCTTTATTTCACACTACTACAATATTGGTAGATAAGTGGTGGATGGTGGTGATAGTGATCTTCAAATGATGGTGTGTGGATGGCGATGCCGAGAACGCGGTGGTGCTCAGGATGTGGCGGTGCCGAGGATGTGTTGAAGCGTTGCCCTTCATCTTCTTATATAGCGGTGGCGAAGGCCCCGATCATCATGGCTTCCTTTGAAACGATCTTGCATTATTGAGGTGTTATAATGCTACTTTTGACTCATGCTTGTATTATTGGATCTTCATGATGATACTTTTGACTATATCTTGACCTCATGATGATACTTTTGACCGTATCACGGCATTATTGGGAATCTTCATAATTCTTCTTTTGACTTCACAAAGGTGGTGAAGCATCTTATCCATAAACATTATGATAGCTTCTTTTGAATTTTAGAGGTCCCCATGATACTTTTTAGACTTTTGGGAAGATGACCTTATCCTTTTAGTCCTCTTCTTCAGAATCTATTATTGGTCTTTATACGTGCCATCAATTTCATTAGGGTCGCCACATCTCTTGCCAAGACATGAATTGTCGATATTCTTTTCGTAGTGTGTTTCTTCACCATAATCTGGTCTTATTATCCTTCCAACACATCTTGTACTTGGGCCCAAATAACCTTGGTATTCGGCAGGAAAATCCTCATAATTTTATTCGGAAAACCATCGATAAGTAGGATCAAATCTAATATTTTCTTCAAGCTCTTTGGCTTCATTGAAAATTCTCCAATTGTCATGATTTGTATCTTTGGAGAGTAATTCTTTATATTCTTGTCCCAACTCATAGTATTCACTTGTAGAAAAGTTGTAATGCCCTTTCTTGATATAGACATCATGCATAGCAGCCTCAATGGTGGAGTGAACCTTGGTGGAGATGAGTAGAATATTATCTTGACTTTTCCCTTTACATAGTATATCTTCTTGCGTGCTTCTTTGATGGTTGTTCCTAGATCGAAAAGAAGGATTTCTTCCATTGATCCATAGATCGCATGAATCAGCCCATGATCTATCATAGTTTGTAAAGAGATATCTTCAGCAGAATATGTCTGCAGGCTTCTAAAATATTTCAAATTTATATCACCGAGAATGATATATTTGTGACTGGGTGGATGATCAATTTATTGTCAAGATAAAAGAATGGGAATATATGAATATGGACATCTATCCCACGGTGTTTATCTTTTCCAGTGTATAAATCTAGGAAATAATCTTGGAGGCCAAGAAAGACCTTCATTTGCCTTTGCTGGTATTTTTCCCAGATCAGGTCAATGATATCTTGGGTAAGGATTGATAGGGTTTGCTCAGTTTTGAAACTCAGCTTGGGGATGAGGAGCTCATAGGGAGTGCTGGTACTTATTGTGAAAGGCTTGTGTCTTTTGAGCAAGGCAAGGCTGGTTTCATTAGAGGTGCTTTCTTTGAGGACATAGGTAGTGCTACCTTGGTGGTAATCAGAAGGATCATGGATCTCAGTTGGCTGAGTTTGAGTGGAGGCATCTTTGGTATGCGTAGTCTTATCTCGAGACATCTTATTTTTTGGCCTTTCCTTTTGAGGGAAAGTATCTTGTTGAGATTGGAATATCTCAGAATCACATATTTTGTGATCCAATAACTTTAATTCAGATTCATCTTGATCATATAATTTTGGAGAAATCTTTTTAAGGTCTGATAAATTTGAAGATCCTTCTTCAAGATAGTCTTTGATCTTGTCTGAAACTTTTCTTTCCACCAAGGGAAAGGCATCTGATAATTTTGAAGATCTCTTCTGTGTGCCAGAAAGATCATCAAATCTGGGGTCTTTGCTCATACTTTTGAAATAATACTAGGACATCAGGCGCCCTTCGGGCGCCTGTCTCCGACTTATCTCTAATTTTCATAGGTTCATCGAGAAATTTTTCATGCATTGATATGAAATAAAGCATAATGCCTCACTTTTCTAAAAAGGCATAAATGGATAAATATTCTGTAAAGGTTGACAACAAAATCTTAGCCGTCATTATTTGTTTCTTACATATCTTATAAACAAAAAAAAAAGTTAACTTTTTGGTACCATATAATATTGTACACACAATTATTAAACAAAAAACAAAATCACAAGCCCCTACATTTGTCGGGCTTGTTCAAGTATTCAGATCTATTTTGAGGTCTCCACAATCTTCATTTTGCGCTCCATTCCTAATCCAATGACTCCTTTGTGGCCCCAAAGTTGACATTTCGAGGTTAGCACAAAACTGAACGAAAAGGTAAAACAGGTGAAGAAACAATAGGTAATGTCAGTAGTGAAGCTAATGTCAGCCATACGTCATTACCATCTTTTTAGTGGTTCATACACATGAAGGTTCCTGAAGAACAGAATAGACTGATGTAAGGTGCATGTTTAATGACAAATACAAATTTAAGAAAATTGAGTGTAGGATTGTTCACAAGTATTAAATGAAATAGGGAATAATCTTGGAACCAAGTTGCATCAATATGTAGAACTGAACGTGCATAAAAGATATCTCGGCTTCATCGTAAGTATGATACTGCTGGTTGTAGGTACTTACACCACTAACTTGTAAGTAGTGAAAATACACAATTTGTGCAGGTATTTAAAAGAAATTGAACCAAAACAATACTATGGGATAAATAGAAGTGGAAGCATCCCGTGAAACCCACAATGGCATTTACATGAATGGAAAACAGAAATTAATTACTTTGGTAATAAGGCTAAGTTTTTCATACAACTGTATTCCTTTCTTTGATTCTGTCTTTCATGGTTCATGTAATACAAAAAAAAACACATGTTCTGTTAGGAAAGCTACACGTGGCATGATGCCTCTTTGTGAGGACTCTTCTAATACTACTTTGTGTAGTGTACCTGTCACTTAAGTACGTAGGTGAAGGCAAAAACAATCAATTAAGAACTTATCAATCCTATACCTTGTCACAGATATCGTATCACCAACCAAAAATTGCCTAACTGGATGCCTAAAAGCAACATCTATCGTGACAGTAAAAGCCAATAGTTAGGGTATGGACCTATTTGGTCTAGATACAATTATACAACAAGTAAAAACATTGCACAAAAGTGCATACACATGAATAAGAGTACATACATCATTTGGGCATAGGATTTTTCTTGATCAGGCACATTAGAAATGAGATTCTTCTTTATCTAAATATTGTTCTTTTAATAGTAGGCACCTAAGGCACCAACAAGAGAAATAGTTATTGACAAAATGAGAAATAAAAAAGTTGAACATATGGGAATCATTATTTAGAAGGGTTCAAAACACTATTAATTCATATAGCCTGCATGAGCATGATAGTGGGGATAGGCATTGATATATACTGCAGCTATTTGAACAAAATACGTTCCTGTAGCTACCCATGGTTATCAAAATAGAATTTCAGTAGGAACGCAGATTACAGCTATCCATTCACAATGTTAGCCATGAAAAAGTCCCTAACATGTACAGCCATTTTATCCAAGGTGTCACCTCATATGGAACACTGAATATAATGTTGTCTAACAATTTTTTCTTCCAAAGTCATCTAATCAGGTATATTGGTCAAATAAGAAACGTAGGTGGCCAGCCAATGTAGGTGTCACTCAATAATAGGACAGGGCTAGCCTGGTTACCTAAAGGCAAGCTGTATCAGGGGCATTTGTTTATCCAGAAAATACTACTACAATAGCACTTCATGTACTGATACAAATTATTTAGGGTAGGACGACCAATCCATTCATGGATCAAATGGTTCGCAAACTAAGAAACAGAGATTAACAAGGAAGTATAGAACTCTACATCTAGCTAGAGATTATCCAGATGCACCAAGGCATTTGATTCTACATGCGTGCGTGTGTAGATATTTGTGGGATCAGCTAAAGCACCCATCTGTAATACCAAAATTACTGACATGAAAAATCCAATTCTTGAGAACTCAGATCCATCAGGCAAATCCAGTGGTAGATGGAGGCAAGCTAATAGATGGACGCACTCGCTACTATGCAAAAAAACATGAGATCTCAGTATGAATGCGGAATTAGGCCCCTACAGAAATTACCGAGACACTTCTGCCTCTTGGAGAAGGCACACATCTCATCTGTCACAGCGCAGAAGCTTGAACTCACCTAGCAAAGGCCGAGACCCAGATTATAATCCTGCTCCTCGCTGCTAGATCTCTCCTCTACCGCTAACGCATCTGGGGGAAGCTCCCTAGAGATGAACGCCACCCCTTCAACTCCACGGCACCTGCTGAATCAGAATCGAGGTGAAGAGGGATTAAACTTCACCGCGGACAGGTAAGCAGTTGTCGCCTCCACCATGGCAGATCTGGTGGGGAGGAGGAGGCGCCACCAGATCTGGGGGAAGGCGAGTTTCCACTTCTCAGAGCGAATGGGAAGCCCAGCTATGGACTGCAGGTGTGAGCCATGGAGGCCGAGCTCCGTCCTACATCGTCACCGCCGATTCGCGTGCCTCCCCGTGCTGCTGTGGCGTGAATGCCACAGACCTCGCGTTGCTCCCCGCGCTCGAGCGATGATGGTGCCGGGGAAACACGCCGGGCGAGCAGTGAGAGAAAGGAGAGAGAGAGCGCGCACCGGAGGCGATAAAGCTGCAGTAGCTGAGCGGAGGAACAGCCGTCGAGGAGGTGGAAGAGCAACGACGACGAGCCAGGAGGCGTGCGCGGCGAGGGGCGTCGGCGCCCGAGAGAAGAGAGAGGAATGAGGATGGGCCCGTGGGGTTAGGGTTCTGGTCGAGTGTGGGGGGCTTTTTGCAAAATATTCAGGGGGTTATGCAGAAAATGAGCTGACACTCGAATTTTCTCTTCTTCACTTCCAACGGGCACGCCATTCAGGGATGATGGACTGGATTGCGGGTTAGTTTCGCATAAATTAGAGCGTTTTTCTATAAAATAGGCTGTGACGCATGTCGACGTGCGGAGGTGCCACCAATGCTTCAAATTCTCTCGTTGCTCCAAAGTCGAGTGGGTTTTAAACAACCCTGATGCAAGCCCATTTAAAGCATGAGCTTTATCTTTTTTGGTCTTGACTTGCCGTAGCATGTTTAACGACTCTTCTTTGCAAATCATTTACCTTAAAATTATGATTGAAGCGATTATGATCTCCTTCTGGAAGTGTCGGCAACCTCCATGTACACATCCGTATGAGATGTTCATACTTCAGAAGAGGAGCCATCTCTAGATATTGCTGCATCAGAAGAGTCTCTTTTGTTAGGACTAGAAAACAATTATGCATTATTTCCCTTTTTTTGAAACATTATTTTCTCGAGACATTTTCAATAATCTGATTTACTTTTTCTATCTTTGAAGAAAAAAGATAATATTATTTCTTTTTCATTTATCTCAAAAACGGATACCATCTTTCGTAACTATAAAGGGACGGATAGAGGAAAGGAAAGGTGTCCCTAGAATAACATCTTGTTTTAGATTTTCTACTAAAAGAAACGATGCTTTTATACGAATATTATCAATGCAGATATGAACCTCAGGGATTTTATAATTTACCTTCAACTGGTTGCCTTCAGCAGAATGAATCTTATGAGTAGTTTTTTCAAAATACCTGAGTGGAATAATATCTTGTCGAATGCAATTCACATCGGCTCCAGAATCTAGAAGAGTATTATATGTGAATCTAAATCCATCATGGAATTCATATGCTATTTCGGTGTACCATTTCTGTTTGAAGTATTTCTCTATAGAGCCGACCAACTCATCATCTTCGGGCTCTTCTTCTACAACCTTTTCAGCAGTCATATTTTTGTAGTCTCTTTTCTCTCGTAGCTCTAAGTTTTGAATCCTTCTTTGGTGATCTCTTAATTCTTCTTTGATAAAATCATATTCTTTTAAGAGATCCTCAAGGCTTAGCTTTGTTTTTTTTCTTTTTAGATCTTCAACCCTTTTGAAGACCTCATCTGCAGAACAAAATTTCTTTTTCTGGATTTCAGTCACCAATTTATCTTTGTCATTTTTCACCCTTGATAAGAATCTTTTAAGAACAATCTTCTTTTCTTCTGGATCCTGTATGGTATCAAAGGTATCTAAAACAAATTGTTCTAGATCTGTGAGAACCAAAATATTTTCATCGATTCTTCTTCAGAGGTACCTTGTTCATAACATGAACATTCATTATTTTCACAACAGTTTACCTCGATATCATTCTCATTTTCAGAGCTAGTATCACCCCGATGTTGTTCAAGATCCGGCCTAATCTTCCCTTGACATCTTCTTAATCTGATTCTAGTAAGGCTTGGATCTCTTGTTTTACCTTTGATTTGTAGCAATTTGAAGCCTTATGACCCTTTCGTCCACACTTAAAATAAACTAGATCATTCGGCTGGGTCTTCCTTTTGAAAGGTTTGAAGGCACTCTCCCTATTATAAACCTTTTTATGCCTTCTTCTATTGACAGGGATGCTTCATTTTCTTATCATCTTCATGATTTCTCTTGTAACTCCTTTGTGAGTTTCTTCTTTTTTGGATTCAAAGGGATCTTGAAAACCGAACTGGTAGCAAAAGTCTCCCAGCTCCTTTTTTTCCAATAGCCCTTTGTTTTTGAGCTGCTCTTTGATTTTTAGATCATTGCATAGTTCAGCTCCTACCATTTGTATTCTTTGAGTTATTTTTCCTATATCGAGATTTTGATAGTCTATGCTTCCTTCTCCCTCCTTTCTCAAAGAATTTCTAACCTTTTCAAAGAAATAGAGGAGGTAAGCCAGATATGTATTTTTGTTTCCAAAAATCTTGATTAGGATCCGGTAGGGTATAAAGTTTTGATAGGAAAGAGTCTTTATACCATCTAAAATCGACATGGTCTTGCATCTCAAGTTGATCAACCTGCTCCCCTGTTCTTCTCGTAGATATCTTGATAGTTACCAAAGAAATGGTAAACTATGTTGTAGAGCGAGGGTTGATATGGCATCTCGAGACCGTCCCCTAACGGCTGTCCTTGGTCATTTGATAGGACTATTGGCCTTCCATTTTCATCTATCTTAACAGCTTCAATAATAGATTTTCTTTGACTTTCATTTAGATAGTGATCCCACCAGCCCCTTAATTGTCCGTAAAACCCTATGACAATCATATGGGTGGCTTCTTTTTTCTTGTTGCCATTTGCTATGCAGGCATTTGCATACATAATCATTTGATGGCACATGGTAAAGATTTGGTATTCCACAAAACCATCAAGATTCCATTCAACAATCTCTTTACCATTGAAGCATGTCATATTGGCTATGTGGGGCGGTTCTTCAAATTGAAGATCTGCATAGGTTGGTCTAGGATAGTAATTCCTTGTCATAGCCGTCTGAGTAGTTGTTTTGAAAGTTCTGATCCTGTTTATAATATCTTCATCTTCACCCCCTCCATCTGTAATCTGGTTAATATTTTTGTTGACCTTCAGGTTTCCTAGCTTACTAGCTAATTCACTGATAAGCTCTTCGGAAATAGAAGATCCCATGGCCTTTTGTTTTCCTAGTTTGATGCTAGAAGGGATCATCTGTGGAACAAAAGGTGGGACAACCATATGGGTGTTGGAAGTATCAGAATGGGAGCTGGAAGGAAGATTTACCTTTACTTCACTTCGGCTAGGTTTCGTCCCGTCCATGAGAATGGCTTCTATGCGGTTTGTTTGCTGGCCAAGGGCATGTAAAGATATGTTTGAAAAGTTCTGTTGCTCCACAAGGTGCCCTATGTGTTCTACTTTTTACAAGGTTCACCATGGGTGGTTTTGGATATGTTTTTGAGAGGACAAGCTTTGATACTTTCTCCCTTGGTGTTGGCTTCTAATTGTATGGGCTCAAAAGGCGGATGAACAGATTCTATCTGTTTTCCACTTGTGGTCTTTCAATCTTTAGAAACCTTCTTTATCATGGATATGTTGTCATCATCAGACCCAGATTCACCCTTGTCCTTTTGTTGAGAACCTGGTTTGAAGAATTCTTCAAAATGTCTGATCTGGCTATTTTCATACCAATCAAAGAAGAATATATTCTTCTTCTGCTCTATCATTTCTTTATGCCAGACTTCCCTAATTTTTAGCCTGAAAGGTCGATCTACGTTTTTGAAGTATCTTTCCTTCTTGGCTTTGTTTTTGGGAAGACCTATTTCTTGGAGAAGAAGCTTTTTATCTATTTGGAAGTCCTTTTCTTCTTCTTCCAAAACTATGATACAATCTGTCAGGCACTCAGGATTATAAGGATCAATCTCGATAAGGTTGAGATCAAAATCAGAGATTGAGGGCTCATAAGAATTGTCCTCATAAGTAGCATTATTTTGTGGCCTCATCTGGGGTCTATTGTCAATGCTAACAGAGGGTCCGGATTGGATAAAAACTTTTTCTTTTGGATGAGAATGTTACCTCTACGTCTCCATCGGGGAGTTTCGGTAATGTATTGGACTTTATTTTGCTCAAGGCTTTGAGGTTCAACGGCTGGGTTAGCGTCCACTTTTCAGGAAGTTTTATCTCATCCCATTTCAAGGCCTTTGGCGTGATAATATTGTTTCGAGGATTGGCTTGAAGAAGGGTACTCAGGCCTTTGGGTGTGTTTTTGTTTTGCACGAGGGAGCTAGAGTGGTCATGGCTTTATAGTATATTCGGTAGGTTACGTAAATATTCTCGCTTCCCGGTTCAAGATCAAAGCCCGATGTTTGTAGATTCAGAGTAAGAGCTTTGTGGATATTTGGGTCCGAAAAGGGATATAGAGAAATCGAAAGGTATTGAAAAACACCGAACCATTACTAAGGCTGGCTTCAACCATCCCAAGCAATGAATCTTGGAATCTTTTGTTTCTACAATCTCTTAGGCAAGCCAAGATTGAAACATTTAACCCTTTTACGGTTAAAGATCCGATAGCTATACGGACCAAACTAAAGTGTAGATAATGATATTGGGGTTTGGCTCTTATATCATTTATTTCTTTTTCGTAGAGAAGATGCAGGGTCTCATGCAAAGAACTGATGCGAAATGTTTTTTTTCGATAGTTTTTATGAAATAATCGAACGAAGAGAGAAGGTTCCTACATGATATATTTCTCTAATATTTACTTTAAGGATTTTCCAATTAGCAATACTCTTTTCAATGTCCTCAAAGCGGATAGAAGATGCATTTTTCACGCACATGGTCTTGACCGACTTATCAACGCTACACGAGGCTACGGACCTATCGAAGGAAGCACTAAGAGTCTTTGCTAACCAAGACATCTTATACGAAGACAAAGGAGTTTAGATGGGTAGTTTCCAAATTCAACGGCGGGGTAAAAACCTCACAATTAAGATCAAGATCAACGGCGGGGTAAAACCTCACAATTAAGGTCAACCTATAGGGTGTATGGTTTCCAGTCCAACGGCGGGGTAAAACCTCACAATTACGATCAACTCACTCCTTCGGGTTTGAGCTTGGCGGCAAATCCAAACGTTTCAACACAAAGACTTTGAAAATCCAACGTTTCCACGCCATAACGCCTCACTTCGGCTAAAAGGCTTAACGGGTCGAACTGCATCGCTCAACGGGTCAATCCAAGCTTTTATCGAGGGAAGCAATCTCCGCGACTACGGCCTACCAACACGCTACGGGAATCTCCGCGACCGATCTTCCGCGACTACGGCCTACTACCACAACCTCTCCCCCCCCCCCCCGTTCGGAGAAGATGGCTTGGGGAGCTCGGGCTACCTAGGCTCCGATACATATGTCTATGCACTGAGACAAAACTATCCCCATTGTCTAAATTTTCACCGTATATTTGTCACTGTGGTATGCCTCTATGTCACTGGGCCAGCTTGCTGTGACCCTGGTTTACAGGTAGAGGTAGTTGCCCCGTCTCGGCACATGGGTTCCTGTGCCATCTGGAGCCCTCAGGACAGCCCTCTGGCACGCGGGCCCGGCCACCTCGTGATCGCATCTGATGCACGCTGGCCTTGTCAACGACACACCGTGCCAGAGAAAAGAGGGATTCAGAATTATCTGAGACTCTCAGGCCTTGTTGTTTTGTTTGGTTCGGCGCTCATGTGCTCCGTTGTGCAACACTATAGATATAGATCACTGTAGCTGCCAAAAAATGACTATAGCTTCAGCACAAATGAACAGGGAATGAGGAGCTGCATGCCCAAGCCATGTTTTTGTTGCTCCGCTACAGTACACCTACAGTCGTTGAGCTAGAGCTGGTAGGAGCTCCAACAAACACACTCTCAATACTACTAATGTGGTAGGAGCAGCACCTGAGAATCTACTCTAGCTAGTGGTGGCAGACTGGTACGGTTTGTATCAAATGCTGCCTGAGAATTTATGTATGGAGTTAACGAGCAAACAGTAACCGGATGAACCACCATCGTACCAGTGGGTGGGTAGGGTAATCCTTGCAAAACCAACACAGCACAATCACTGCAAGTTCCAACTGTGGTATTCACTACACAGAACATTTCGGCTTCCTTTTTTATGGACCTACATATATACTGCATCGACAATGACCTTGTTAACTGTACTCTCGAGTTCCCCTTACAATTGTACTCTACGTGTATCGTTCGCCTGTCCAGATCTTCGGAAGTGATATATGACCACAAGTTATTGTTGTTTTTTTACATCAATCCTAGAGTAAACAGAGAAGGCATAGAGGGATTTTGGAATCATCTCAACTCTCACCTCCGCTCTTTCCTCGGCCCGCCAACTGGCCTCTTCGCCTGGACGCGGCCCATGTCCGGTTCCTGGCCTGCGCCGGTTTCCTTTGCTGAGGCGGCCCATTCCATGATCTCACGGTCTTCCCATTATTCGAGGGACGATTTCTTCTGGCAGGTGACCTTGTCTTCGTCGGAATGCAGTTCTGCAGGTTGAATCCCCTGTTGCAATTTCTGGAGCTCTTTTCTGTCTGCAAGGCCATTGATGAGCTGAAACAGATGGTATTAGATTACTAGCACAAGGTGTGCTTTTCTCTCAAACATAATTCTTTTAGAGCATAATGTACTTAATCGTTTGCTATTGACTACAGTTCACACTTCTTTTTCTTTTTCTTCTTTTTTTTCCCTCATGAATGGGTGATTATTCATAGGCCCATGTCTACTAAAGCAGATAGAATGTCATGCATTTCAGAATCATTAGGTACTCACAGAATTTTAAAACAACTCTATCTATATCGAGTAAGAATAATATCAGGTAAAAAGACACAAGAAATAAGCAAAAAAAAAAATTGACGATTAACCATTTAAAAGTACAAAAACTGTAATAGAAGATACCTCGGTGCAGCCTCAATGTCACCTTGAAACACAGTTTTGTTTGAGAAAGAACAAGAGCCATTGCGCACTGTCAATGCTGAAGATAAACGAACCATGTTAGATGAGAGAAAGGTTGGTAGCGGCATCTTGTGGCTCATCCTCACATAAAAACTAGAGGCATTTTGTGGTTGGGGTATGGCAACATACTGTCATTCTTTTGCACCAGATGCGACATGTCAGTTTCAAGAGGAACAGGTTCATCCAAAAGTTCTGCCTTGACACGAGACACCGCCGGCTGATTCTGAAACAAATGAACAAATGAAGGTATTATATTCATCATTCATCATATTTGATCTCAGAAAAAAAGATGCATAGCAAGCGGAACAATTCAAGTACCTGACCAGAATATGGATATGACATGCGAGAACCACATTTATCCCAGTCAGCTTGACAAGAGGTTGAAGTGAAGTGTTGAGCAGCAGCAGCTAAAGCAGAAGGTTCATCATCGAACACACCCTTTGAAGCCAGGTCAGAAAATTTCAGGTTATTAGTCCCAAGAAGTGGAACATCTTTAAATAGCGTCCTGACATCTTCTGGAAATCCCCTCAGTGCACTAGTAGGATTGGTGGTAGCCTCTTTGGATGAAGCTGCAGTTGTCACAGGAAACAGAAAAGTCAATTTGAAGTGGATCAAAAAAGAGCATCCCCAATGTTGGCAGTGTCAATTAGCATTTCCTTGAAGGTTCATACCTCCCTGATTACTAAGAGAGTTTGATTTGTTTCGCTTTGGCCTGATTCTTCGAGACTCTTCAATAGTATCCCCTGTGTTAGAATAACTTCTTTTCACAGCCTGCAGTAATGATTATGACATCATGTTTGCATAATTGCAGAGTTGAAATAGTAGGAATTAAATCAAAATAAGATGAGATCCAGCAGTGTTTAGTCTACCTAAAATGTTTAATCCATGATATCAACAAAAAAGTAAACATTTTAATTGAGCTGCCAGTTGTAGATCATTGGAAGGCCCTTAACTTCATGGAACTGTTTCCATAATTCCAGGAGCATGCGGAAGGAAGTAATCAAACAAGATCCTAAACTCCAGGTGTCTACTCATTGTCTCAATCTAAAATGTTTGCTTCAACAGCCAATTGTCAATTATATAGTTTAGTGAAATACACATTGCATTTTCTCAAAAAAAAAAAAAAGGTTCTCAAAATTGCAAAAACTGCAGGTATTTTCCAATTTATTACACCAAACACAATTATAGTAAGAAAGAAACAAACTAGTAATAATAAAAAAACAATAAAACATATTTTGCAACATGCAACATAAAATTTGTTAGAGAAATACAATGCACTATGTATTGATAATAGAAACACATAGTTAATGAAATTTAAAAAACTTAGAGGGTGCCTCAAGATCAGAAGACTCACACGCTGAATTTGGTCGTGACCATTGGTGCAAGGACCTTTAGCAACAGCTGAACTTTTCTTCAGACATTCCTTCTCAACAATGTTGTCAAACACTGGAGAGCAACAAGGATTAGAAACTGCAGGGACAGCGGTGTTCGGACTTGAAGAGTATGCAACAGGATGTTGCTGTGTGTTAGCCCGCCAAGCAATTGGAAGAATAACAGCAGGTTCATCGTCTGAGTCCATAACTCGCTCTTGAATTATCTTTATTAATGCATTACACTCCGACCTGGCATTTGAAATATAGTGCAGAAGTCAAACTTTCCAGTGCAGTTTATTTAGCAACTGGCGCACAAGTTTCAGATCTTTGTGTCAATTACTTCTTTTATTTCTGAAAGAGAGATACTAGGGGACAAGAGTGGGATAACCATTATCAATTTTTGGTATCGTATCAGCACATTTCTTTAGATGACCACTACTAAGGGCTCATTTTTGGTTAGTACAAGGGCAAGTTTCAGATCTTTGAGTCAATGATTATGCTTATCTTTCTGCAAGGCTGTATTGAATTTTACTGCCACATACTTCTCAGTTCTTTGCTAATTACAGTTATGAAATGCAGACTGTATAGAAACTGAATGTCAGTAACGAAATGCAGACTGAAAATGACTAGGAGTACTAAAACTTAATGAAAATGGAACTCAAATGTTTGAACATACAAATTGCAACATCAAATTAAAAGAAATGGTTGCACATCATCATAAGATGAAATGATTAATAAATCAAGGAATTGAGATGTACGAGGCATAATACCGTGAGTAAGTTTCCTGCATAAGCAACTGCTTTACAGCATCTTTTGGATCTATCTCTGAGACGATTGCAAGTGACCCTTCACCAGAATCTTTCAAAACAATCTCCTTGCCACTCTAGAACCACAGGAAAGCAGTAGCTTGATGATAAAGATCTCATAGTAACGAAATTAATTTCCATTGCTCAAAGAGAAGTACTTGATTTAAATACTAACAGAGTGTAAGAAAATTTATTTCTTAAAGTTTGCAGATGCAGAGAATTGGCGCACCAAATTTAACTGATGACAGTCAGAAGGAAAGCACTTCCCAATGTCATGATCTGTTTGATAAGAAAAATACAAATCATGAAAATTATTAAGAAAAACAGCTTTTGCAAAGCTCATCAATAAGTAGAATAACATTGAATCGAAATGTCATGGTGGCAGGGGTATTCCCAACAGCAATGCAGATATGTATATGGTCACCTGTGGTATAGATTATAGAATGATCAAATGGATTTAGGATTACAATCAATCCATGATACCCCTTTTTTTCACTTCTTTTACATAATATACAGCTACAGACTTGGCGTGAAGTGTTTTGTAAATGAAGCCCGAGCACCTAAAACATGGTCAACACCATGCGAAGGCCCTCAATAATTAGCAAACGTACACCGAAACTTAGCAGTCCCGAACTCCCGATTTTCCATTCGAGTTTCGAGGTTTTGCACTGAACGACAGAGCCATCCGATTAAATAAACTACAATGGCTCACTACACAATCACTAGTTGATCAAATGATAGCGATAGCAGCCGCACCATCACCTCCGCCAATCCATGGAATGATGGCATGCGCGCGTACACAGAAATAAACGATCGCAATGCGGACGCTGGCGCCTCACTGAAAATCGGCAGCACGAAATTACGCGGAGCATTCACGCCGGGTTTGGAGTTTCGAACCGGGGAGACCGAGAAAGAGGGAGGGAGGAAGGGAGGGAGGACCGGCAGTGCCTTGATCGCGGCGCGGTGGCGATTGCGACGACTCCGGGGAGGAGGATGTGGTGTCGGAGGCGGAGGATTCCGGGTCGAGGACGGCGGCGAGGAGGCGGCCGGCGCCGGAGACGAGGCCGGAGAGCCACCCGCCGGGCGGCGGCAGCGAGGGATCGCCCGCTGCGGCGGAGGCTTTCATTGGCGAGTGGAGACGCGGCGACGACGGGGGAGGGAGTGCTGGACTGGTTGCGGTTGCGGTGCCGAACTGGGGAAAATTTTGAATTCTACAGGGTCCAGACGTGCAACCGCTAGGATTCCCCGAGGTGGTTACACGTGGGTTGCTTTCCCAAGTCTCGAAGCGTACTTACACCTCATCCTTACTGGGACCCACATGTCATTGTGTATATATTATACTACGCCTTTAAGGAGCGAACACGTAAACTCTGGTTTGCTCCAACCAAGAGTCAGGTGGAAACCGAGATTGCTCTGCTCAAAAAAAAAAAAAAAAAACCGTGATTGCCTGCTACTACTGCCAGTGACACAAAAGAATGAAGCCTAGCTAAAAATACTAACAGCATTCTAAAATAAAGAATAATCAAACAAGATATTGCCTACGGAAAGGTTACCATCCGCGAAGATGCCTCAAGATTCAGCAAAATGGAAGTGCATTCTACTGCGATCATGCACTCATGTCACAGCCCACACAAAAACATCAGCCACAGATTACGGTCTCCAGGCCCTCAGCTGATCCGTGTCCGCCGCATGAACGAACTGGTCACTGGTCAGAGAAACCCAACTGTCCAAACGCCACTTCTCACTCCCTTCCCGCCACCTCAACAAGCTTCACTTCCCATGCTGGCTATATATAAGCCGAGCTCTCGGCTCTCGGTCACCAGCCTTAGCCCCCTCACCAATCACCACGTCGGCATGGCGCCCTTCCTCCTCGTCCTGCTCGCCGTCCTCCTCCCCGCGCCGCCCAGCCTCGGCGCCGGCTTCGGGGAGGCCGCGGGCACGATCGACATCGCCAAGACCCTCGCCGGCTTCCCGGAGTTCAGCGCCTTGAGCGCCATGCTCAACGAGACCAGCGTCGCGCTCGCCATCAACCGGCGCGACAAGGTCACCGTGCTGGCGCCCAACAACACCGCCGTCGCCGCGGCGTTCGGCGGCCGGGCCAAGATCCCGCGCTCCTTCCTGGCGGACCTCCTCGCGCTCCACGTCGTGATCGACTACATCGACGAGCCCAGGCTGGGCGCGCTGAAGCGCGGCCGCATCGGCCAGGGCTCCGTGGTCACCACGCTGCTGCAGGCCATGCGCGCCGTCCCGCGGGGCACCGGCTTCCTCCGCGTCTACTCCGGCGCCGACGGCCGCGCCACCGTCTCCTCCGCCGCGCCCGCGGGGCCACGGAACGCCACCGTCGAGAGGGTGGTCGTTGCGCAGCCGTACAGCCTCGCCGTGCTGCAGGTGAGCGGCTTCGTCGTCCCACCGGGCATCAGAGCCCCCAAGCCGTTTCCACCACCACCCGTCGTCCCACCGGGCATCAGAGCACCGAAGCCGTTTGCACCACCACCAAGGGCGAGGTACATGGCAGTGCCACCGGCACAGGCGCCGTTGCCTGCTCCTGGACCCCGGCTCATGGCAGCGCCACCGGCCCAGGCGCCGGTGGCTGCGCCTGGACCCCGCCGTGAACCGATCATTGGTTCCGGGCCGCTGGTTCCGTCCCCGATCAGGCCGTTGCCTACACCAAGCCTCTCAAATACTCCACCGGGGGCGCCAGCTGCGGGAGTCATTCCGATTCCTAGCGTGCACGGCGGCATGGCAGCCAAGGTTCCACCATCGGCCGCTGCCGGACGCACTGCGGCGAGCTGGTGGACCGGAGTAGCTGTGGTGCTCGGTATCATGACATGCCTGGATTTGCATTTGTAAGTAGGCAGCTTGCAACAGGTAGGCGTTCGGGTATGCTTGGATCAACAAGCTAGATTCATTTCATCCTTTTGTTGTGCCCTATTTAGTCAGTTTGCTATAATCTGCAACAATGCAGTTTCATTTATATGATCTCAGTATCCAACAGAGCCGATTGTTTCTCCCTGATATAACGACTAACGCATCATGCAAGTTCACATTCAGATAACCCGTGATGGTAGGCAACAAGGCAAGAGGCATTGTTCAAGAAATCTGATACTCCTCACATTCAGCATAATGACAGCATCTAACTGAAAGCAGTTTTAACAGCACCTCAAGCCCTACTGTCATAATGTTTCATCACTCAAAAGACCATAGCTCATATCTAGGATCCAGTAGGCCTAGTTGTCACCGGCATATTCGAACATACATGTCAGAATCATATTACATTTATCAATCTAACATGGATCGCCATCTTCTCACTCTGCATCCTCGATCTCTGCATCCTCTGGAACGCCTCGGAGATACAGAACGTTGTTGCACCTGTATGTAGATGTAGAAACATAAAGTTGAATCATACAAGGGCCAAATGATTATGCAATGTAACAGTGCTTAGTTTGATCAAATACTATCGACCTAAGATCCCAGTTCTAAAAAGTACACACCAATTTAAGTTTTGAAGAAGCCCTAGCCCCTTCACATGTAACTTGATGAACACTACCATAGGTCTTTCCAAGTATCAGTAGTTGGATGACAAGGATGTACGCAAGCTTCTCCCAGTTTTATATCTAGAATTATAAAACAACACTACTTGACATAAGCTAGAAAGAAAGGGACAAGAAACATTACCTAATCAGAATCTCTCCCAGGTTTCCAGAGAATTGCCCATCAATGTACTCCTCCGTGTTGGCAAGCTGCACACAGTAGAAAAAAAGTCAGCGATGAATTTTGCATGTCATTTAGTACCCGATTGATGATTAGCTATTCATCTAAAAAGTATTCAATAGATCACTCTAATAGTACAACAGCCAAACTGCCAAATTCGTACCTGGAGATTCATATAGGAGTCCACCGAAGCAAGATAACCTGGGAATGTATAATAAAAGTTTTTTAGTTTCATTAAGAGCAGGAGCAGTATCTGGAAATAAAATGTTCCAGTTCTAACTGAATACAAAAAGGAGATAAATTACCTTTGTACTCCATACCCCACTTGAGTTTGACAATTACAGGCTTCCCTGTCAGGTTGTTCAGGAAAGGTTTTGGGTTCACTGGCACAGTCTGCACAAAACAAGAGTTGATTAGTGAGTACGTGTACCATAAGGTCCTCCTTTATTATAGCTAGCAAACATAAATAACAAGACTTATTTCATTCTTTGGATTTCCGTAGTTCATGATTACTGAAGTCCAATTACATGATAGCTTTCTGCCATCAATTGGAAAGGAAGTCATTTACAGCAGTCTAGTGTGTAAAGAATAACACAAAAATACGGCATGCATGACATGATGCACCCCATGGCTCAATATTTAACTCAAAATTGACCAACGATACAGCACATATTAAGCATCATGGCAAAGATGTATAAAGTATAAACAGGTCAACATTTTAAATCTCATGATCTAAGTCACCTTGGAAGGAGACAGTGAGACACTGCCATATTTTCATCCATTTATCTAGTCAAAGAATATTACTGTTAATTAAATTTCTCCTGCAACTTTAGCAATTCAACATATTAACAAGACTGGGAAGCAAGCTTAACACCTTACGCCCTGCTTAGCTCATTACAATTTGATACTTCTCACATGATGTTGAGATCACAAGCAATTTTACAACCGAGTGCAAAATAGTAATCAGTTGTGCATGGAGGCAAATATTAATGCACCTCTGGATTAAGCTAGCAGAAACAATTGAAGCTATTATATGATACTTCAGGGGTACTGGCAAAGGTGAAACCACTGGCCTGAACTTCTGATAGGTAATGATGACTGAGTTCAGAAGCAGTGACATACATAAAAAAAGATGCAGAAAGGCCAGCCATGTTTCCAAATCCTATTTTTGGCTACATCAATATAAAATTTGGTAGTCACTCCCCACCCCCCCACCCCCCCCACCCTCCAAAAAAACTAAGTTCAATCATGCCCTAATATTAAGAGGGGACATTCTATCGTCCATAAATTCCAACATGGATTCATTATTACAAGATCAAGGTGAAAATTAACTTCCCCTGTAACCTCTGAACTTCCAAAACTTGTACACTGGTGCGCCTTCAACGTAACTCTCAAATCAATACCTGATACTGAGCTAATTTAGATTCCTTTTTATTAATCTATTCTTATTCTATACCCTTTAAACGAATTTCCTTAACCTTAAAAAGCTTAAAAAGTAGGGGATGATCCATGATTTAACCTAACCATCAACTAAAAAAAATCCCATGAAAGCATAACAGAAAAGTAGTAAAGGCTCTTTTCTTTGATCTAGTTCGAAGAGTATATTGACAATTCCAAAAAACTGCTCATACTATCATTATAGTATAATGACGAGTGGTTGTATATGGTGCTATCGTCTAGTGATGCCCCCATCGTCTAGTGGTTCAGGACATCTCTCTTTCAAGGAGGCAGCAGGGATTCGACTTCCCCTGGGGGTAGGGAGTATTATAAAAAGAGGTTAATCATAGATTATCAAAAAGCCTAGAATAAAATCTTCCTGGGTCGATGCCCGAGCGGTTAATGGGGACGGACTGTAAATTCGTTGATGATACGCAAAATTTCCCCTCTTCCCAATTGCACAGTTGATACCTTCAAATATCCCAAAATTACACACCTCACCTAATTAGTACCTATATATCTTGCTGGAATTCAACCAGGTTTCCCAATTGTGAACGCCCTCCCAAATACAGCAGACGACGTCTCGACTGGGCAGTTGGCCGCGCTCCCCCGCCTCCCGCCGCTTGCTCGTGTCCCCGAAGCTTCGCCGGTGCCGTCGCTGCCGCAAGCCCCCGCCAGGGCGGTCCGGCCTACCTACCAACGATTGTTCTAGGGCCAGCAGGGGTGAGCTTGGGGTGCAGCATCGACTTGCCATCGCTTGAAATCGAAGTCAATTTCAGGCGCTTGACAGATAGGAAACGTGACAAAGAACAGTCGGCGACGCAAAATCACACGATGGCTCACAAGAACAGCGAACAGATCCGGTTCGTAAATCGCCTAGAAAGGGACATCGAGAGACCCAGTGGAAGTCAGAAGAGCTTACCGCCATTGAAGAACACAGCAGCGGTTGTCGTCGCTCGTCGGCGCGGTTCGAGTAGAGGGAGAGAAGGCCGCGAGGACGAAACGGCAGTCGCTGGCGAGGCGGACAGGATTAGGGTTTGTAAGAGCCCAAGAGGGTTTAGGGACCGGGACTCCCGGAGATCAGGGACGAACCGCCACCCGAAAGTGGTTGGGCTGGGCCTTTTGGGCCTTGACCCGTTTAGCAACTTTATGGGCCTTCGTGTCGATATTATTCTTGATTTATTTTTATTTAAAAATCGTTTTCTAAAAAAACATGCCTAGTTAAACATTATCCTAAATGATGAGTCTAGTATATTTCTGCAGTTTTTTATTTTGACAATTATTTTTTGCGAAAATACATTTATAAATTATGAAATAGTTCTGTTGTTATGTTTCCTTATCCGACAAAAATGTAATTAGTAGATGCCTCGTAATAAATATAAAAGTAATAATAATAACTTTAAGAGTCTTTTTATATATTTTTGTAATCATGAGAAATGATATTTTGGTAAAAATCATCATCAAGTAGCTTCTTTAAACCTCTAAATATTATAGTCATTTAATCCTAGTTTCTTGCTACCCAAAGATGGAAAGCGGTGTTGCTTTCTCAAAATGCACACCAAATATTGACAGGCTGTTCGATAATAGAAAGATATACAAGTTGTTTCGTTGTTGAAATGGTAAAGAAAACGCAAAGGGGCCATGATTGTAGGAAACAACAATTAAAACAACAATTAAATGATACTTAATTACTCTCTCCATTCTAAAAAGACCAATTCTAGGTTGTCTAGATTTATATATAGAATGACATTCTTTGGGGACAAAGAGAGTATATCGTGGTTGGACCTGTATTAATATTATACTCTTTCCATATACATAAAACTTGATGTTTTGGACAAGAACACGGTCTCCAAAATTTAAGGTTATCCATTGTTTTTTATTAAAATATATAAGAAAAACTAAAAATAAAATTACTTTTTATAAAAATGGGTTTCAAGGTGAATCTATAGATATAAGTTTCACCTTTTGAAACTAAATATTTTAAAAGTTATTGATAGTTCATGTTTTCAATGTTTGATTCAAACCTTGTCCAAAACGTCAAGTTTTATAGATATGGAGGGAGTATAGAACAATCAGTTGATGGTGAGACTCGATCACAGGAGTGTGGAAACTAGCATTGAATAGTGGGGCCTAATACCTGCAGTATTTTGTGTTTGGTTTATGTAAACCATACGCTATCATAGATGGTGTTTTTTTTTTTATTTAAGTGGATCCACAAATACTCCCTCCAAAATATTAGACGTTTTAGGATTGTGCAGGCTACCAATGGTGTAGTTAAAAGACCAAAATGTTCTTATGAGAAGTAGAGAGAGTTAGAGATAGAGATGTCTTGGGAGAAGTGAAAGATACATTAGGAAGCAAGAAGATCAAGTATTTTGGGATAAAATTTGAAGCTATACGGTACTCTCTTTAGAGGGACGATGGGGAGTATACTATATATATGTTCATACCATAATGTACATCTTTTATTTCATTCACAACAATGTTGCTAGCAAGGATGAACGCAATCACAATCAATCGACTATCACAGGACATTTTCAGTTACTTTCGTTTGATACAAGCTGCTCATCTGTTGTTCTTTTGCACACGTACGTCACGCCCATATATATGAGAAAGCTGCCGTTCAGTGTCAAGGTTGGTTGGCCTGGAGAAACAAAATGCTCCCTATGCTATGCGGTCCAAACACAACGAGACACTACCGCAGTCCAGTCCGGAGCATATAGCACGGTAGGTTTATGGTAACCGTAGCTGTCAGGCCTCCGTGAAGATTGCTCAAGAAATGACAGGTGCATATGCCAGTCTTTGGCAAGATTGGAAGCTTTCAGCAGTTCAGCACCCATGTATTACTTGTATGTTATACTGATAACAACTCATAACAACTGCTGATGGTACAGGTTTATCGGCAGCAGCACCTTTTGATGTGGGCATGTCCGTATATGGCGGTGGTTTCAGTGGAGTTGCGCGGCTGTGAACGGCCTGTTTGGTTTGAATCCAGGCAAAACTGTCTGACTTCCCGTAGCTAATCACCGGCTAGCTAAAAATTAGCTCAAAAATTAGCTTTTGTCCGTAAAAGAAAGGCTAATAGCTAACTACTAGCTAGCTACTTATCTTTGACTAATTTGAGCTAATTTTTAGGCTAGTAGCTCTAGCCCATCCAAGCGTTGATAATTTAAAGGTTTGGGCTGGCATTGTTGTTTGCAAGGGAGGAAGTAGTAATTTATTTTTGTATGGAAGAGTACTGCATGCAGTCTTGTTTCTAACGCTGTCATCACTCCTCGGCACGACATACTGACATAAAAATGTAGCATTCGACCCGTTGAAGCACATATACTATAATAGTGTGTTGCAAAATGAACTCAGCGGTATCTGCCGCGGTCAAGGTTCAGAGCACTAGAGTATTTTAAGTACCATTACAGGGAAGGATAAGCGAAGGCTCGGCTTAGGAATCAAGCATGTGATGCATGCACAACACGCCACGGCCGGTCATGCTCGTACGAACTCACAGTAGTGTTGCTGAATGTTTTTTTTTCTCTTTTTTTTTTCTTTCTTTTTTTTTTTTGAAGGAGCATGTATCCGATGTATGATTGGCGTGCCGTCTCGGTCCGGAGTCCGGACCTTTTTGTCCGCGCGCCGGCCGGGCGTGGGTCCAACAGTTTAAAACTCAATCAGTGGAAGTGCACGAGTACATACTGTGCACACACTAGCTAGCAAGCCGATTTAAATGGTCAGGCGCGTTTAGCCCATGATTAATCCTCCGCGGCTGCTCCAACGTGTTAGGTGATGCGACTGGTGCGGTGAGGCATCATCAGATCGGAGGAATTAGGCATCGTCCCACTCCCTTCTTCCACTTGAGTTCCAGGCTAGCAGGCTGGGCCGTTTTCCGGTGGCGTCGACAGCCAGGAAACGCTAGCTAAGCTCGATCGCGCCTGACCTGGCCTTGCTGCGTCGGCAGCAGTCAGCCGGGCGGCAAGGCTTTCAGGAGGCTTATAGCTACAGCTATACAACATACTACAAGGTTATTAGAGTATGGTTTACAAGTACACTCTATCAGTTTACGTAGCAGCGCCGATCGAGCGATCATTCGATTAATTCGATCGGCAGATCGAACTAACACATGCAGACTCCTGATCACCATCATCATATATATACACACACCTACTGCTACTGGCTGCTGTGCCTGTGCTTCAAATTCGTCGCTGCATCGTCGTGTGTGCTCCGGCCAGACTAGTAGTAGCAACACGTGTGCCGACAGAGCGCACGCGGTCCTCCGCCTACGTACGTGTGGCCCATGTGAACGAACGGTGGCAGGCTGCAGTGTAGTGTTGGTGTGGCACGCACCAGCCGCCGTGGCCGTCGATATATGTAGTACGTGGCTAATGAATCGGACTTCCACAAAAATGCTATGACGCCTTGCAAACCTGCTGCCATGACCATGAGTGAGGGACAGGAGCAGTAGTAGTTGAGGGCTCTATGGTGCACGGGCCCACTCAACAACCCACCGTGCGTCGCCCGCCTGGGTTTTTGGACTTGGATGGACACGCAGCGACGTACGCGCACGCACACGCACAGCTTTGTTGGACTTGGACGGTTCCAGTTGGACCTGGACCAGCTTTCCACTCCTCCACCAACACCCCCTCTCTCCCAACCGCCCCACCCGCTCCCCTCCCTGCCTTTTCTTCCCCGTATGGTTAGCCCACTCGGGCGCGAGGGCCCACCTGCAGTGGGACACGGAGCCACTCACTGACCCACCAATGGCTCTCCCAACGAGCAGTGCGGCGCTGCCGGCGGCGTGGTCACCGCTGGGGGGCTGGCTAGCCGGGGCGATCCGACTGCCTGGGGTGTCGTCGCGTCAGCGTGGCGTCACCCCCGAAGTCGGGTTCCCACCAACCGAGCTGACCGGACGGAATGCTTCGCGGTCGCGGCTCGCCGGTTGTGTTGTGCCGGCGACGGTCCGTGGTAGGTCAGCCTCTTTGGGCGGTCTGAACAGGAATGCCGTCGAGGTTTTGTTTGACTCGCCGGTCGCCGCTTCCCTGGCAATGGCCCGTTTATTTTTTTTTCCTTCCAGGAGATATCCAAATCATAATAAGTCTTTAGTTTTGATTTTCTAAATATATATATTTTTACTCCATGTATCTAGCGCGTATACATCTACAGGGCAGATACGTTACCTAAAAGTAGTGCTAAAGTATCTGAACCGTAAATTGCTCCCGTGTAGGGTACCAAAGGCGCCATCAAGAGGCTGCAGACAGCAGCACCTGAGCTTCGTCCTCCTAGTGCAGATGTTCAGATTTCCACCATTGCGCCGCAGAGAGGACACACTGTAGATCGTCTGATAATGTTTGGTTGTTCACTGTCCAGGCTGAATAGCATTATTCTGTGATAACAGCAGCCATCATGTGGCCTGTTTGTACAGCTTTACAACATTCGCTTCCCATGGAACTTCCGTCGCAAGAAAATTTGCCGATCGGAGAATTGAATTCGGAATGCTAGATTTTACTAGAATCAGAGAGGTGAACCACATCAGGCTGCCGAGAGGGCAGTATTACTACTGTACTACATCACCTGAATATAGCAGCTATAGCCGTGACAGTCAGCTGAATCGAGCTACAAAACGGGCAAGTGACAATGCGCAAATGAGCTGGTATGGCTCTGTTAGGCAAAACCGACGGGAAGGCAAAACGCCGTGTTCGCTTGTCTGGAATGAAAGGCTGCTTCTGCTCTCAACGGCTGCTTCCAGCTACTGCTGGCTACTTCTCTCCCTCTGCCCAGTACTGTGTAAAGAGCCAGCAGTAGCCAGCTCTATACCAGCGAACACGGCGAAAGCTTTCCATGTCAGGCTCTGGAAACGCAGGACGCTGGTAGTCTCCCATTCCGACCTCTGTCCTGGACACATTCAGACACTAGGGAAAGTCAAGGATGAACAGTGCCATCACCGTCACCAACCGCAGTCACGGAAACGCAGCTCAGCTCAGCTCGACAGGAGGATTCCGTAAAATGGCTACCACACCACACAGACACAGCCGCTGGTAATGCGGTTGGTAAACGACGTTGACGCGGCCCCGCCCGTCCCAGTCAACGAACCACAGCCCCAGCCCACACAGCCGCTCTCCCTCACCAACCCCCGTAGCTCTCCTACCCCATCCCCACCACTCCGCCACTTCCACCCGGGCCCCACCCGTCATCCCCTCAGGGCCCCACTCACCAACTCCCCAACTCCCTGTCCTCCCCCTGGCCCCCTGCTCGTATATAACCTGGCACCTGCCGGTCCTCTGCCCTCCAGGAGATCAGAGCCCCGGCGAGGTCCAGCCATCGTCTCCTTCCTCCCTACCGTACCAACCAGCCAGCCAGCCAGCCGCCCAGCGCAGCCTTACCTGCCCGATCGACAGGCCAGCCCATCCGAGAGAAAGAGAGTAGAGGTCGATCGAGATGGGTTCCGTGGACACGGCGGTCGCGGTGCCGGTGCCGGTGCCAGCGGAGGCGGCGGCGGCGGCGGAGGAGAAGGCAATCGTGTTCCGGTCCAAGCTCCCCGACATCGAGATCAACAACAGCATGGCGCTGCACACCTACTGCTTCGGGAAGATGAGCGAGGTGGCGGACAAGGCGTGCCTCATCGACGGCCAGACCGGCGCCTCCTACACGTACGCGGAGGTGGAGTCCTTGTCCCGCCGCGCCGCGTCGGGCCTCCGCGCCATGGGCGTCGGCAAGGGCGACGTGGTGATGAACCTGCTCCGCAACTGCCCCGAGTTCGCCTTCTCCTTCCTCGGCGCCGCCATGCTGGGCGCCGCCACCACCACGGCCAACCCGTTCTACACCCCGCACGAGATCCACCGCCAGGCGGAGGCGGCGGGCGCCAAGCTCATCGTCACCGAGGCCTGCGCCGTGGAGAAGGTGCGCGAGTTCGCGGCGGGGCGCGGCGTCCCCGTCGTCACCGTCGACGGCCGCTTCGACGGCTGCGTGGAGTTCGCGGAGGTGATCGCGGCAGAGGAGCTCGAGGCCGACGCCGACATCCACCCCGACGACGTCGTCGCGCTGCCCTACTCCTCCGGCACCACCGGGCTACCCAAGGGCGTCATGCTCACCCACCGCAGCCTCATCACCAGCGTCGCGCAGCAGGTACACCATGCGTCCATGCCATCTCTCTGGCTCTTACTCTTTCTCTCCGGCGACTTGGTCGCCGTCGCCGCCGCCGCGTCCAGCACGGTGTGACATCCCCGTCCATGTGGGGACAGCTGGCCCCCACCTGTTCCGAGGAACATTTCGTTCGTCCCCCCGCGTTGCAGGCAGGCAGGACAAGTCTAGGTGTCATGCGAATAGGCCGCCGCCGGCTCATAAATAATGGCGTGGATTCGTCCGGCGTCCCACGCCCGGCGCTGGGCGCGCCGAGGCCGCCGCAGCGCAGCTTCCTCAATTTGTTCGCATGCGGCAGGCCCACCTAATGTCCCCCCTCCACTGAACTCTCCACCGAACAGGAACAAGTAGTCAACCGGACACGCGCCAAGATTCGTGCCGAGACGATCTCTGTTCTTCGCATTGGCGCCAAAACATACTATATACTTATATATATATGCAAATGCTGAAATTCAAATTTGACGGATGTGGTGCAGGTGGATGGCGAGAACCCGAACCTGTACTTCAGCAAGGACGACGTGCTGCTGTGCCTGCTGCCGCTGTTCCACATCTACTCGCTCAACTCGGTGCTGCTGGCGGGCCTGCGCGCGGGCTCCACCATCGTGATCATGCGCAAGTTCGACCTGGGCGCGCTGGTGGACCTGGTGCGCAAGTACGTGATCACCATCGCGCCCTTCGTGCCGCCCATCGTGGTGGAGATCGCCAAGAGCCCCCGCGTGACCGCCGACGACCTCGCCTCCATCCGCATGGTCATGTCCGGCGCCGCGCCCATGGGCAAAGAGCTCCAGGACGCATTCATGGCCAAGATCCCCAATGCCGTGCTCGGACAGGTACTACAAGTGTTCCGTTCCGTTCCGTTCCGCCAGGCCGTGGCATGACATGCGTTCCGTTCCGTTCCGTTCTGACTGATGCAATGCAATGCAACGACAGGGGTACGGGATGACGGAGGCCGGTCCCGTGCTGGCGATGTGCCTGGCGTTCGCCAAGGAGCCGTTCCAGGTCAAGTCCGGGTCGTGCGGCACCGTGGTGCGCAACGCGGAGCTCAAGATCGTCGACCCCGACACCGGCGCCGCCCTCGGCCGGAACCAGCCCGGCGAGATCTGCATCCGCGGGGAGCAGATCATGAAAGGTAAGCAGCAGCGAGCGACTTGTGTAGTTGCATTGCAGTAGGCCTGTACCTCTCCTACTCGTACTACATGAGTCCATTGCTTCCAAGCTTCACTTTCGCATGTCGTTAGCGCCAACCTGGCACGGCACGGCCCCCGACGCCGACCTGGCGCTTGACGCCATGGCCGTGGAACTCTCACGTGGGCCCATGTGGCGCTGTTGCATCAGTGGAGCACGAGTCCATTGTTTAGGAAGAACAGTGTGGTGGCTGGCTATAGCTTACAAAATTTCCCTGTGTGTTGGTCGTACAGTAGTACTTTGGTTGCAACTAATCCGTTTGGCCGCTGCGGTTAGGCAACGCGACAACGGTCACGCAAAACCCATTGGCAAATCGGCACTTATAAACTGGGGGTGGGGCCATTTGAATGATTAGTCTAGTACTCTAGTCTAGCCTAGCTATAACAAAAGGATGAAAGAAAAACCGGGCTGACTAGTCGTTCCATGTGCCCGTTCAAGATCCCCTGCTTTGAGCTGAACCCCACCACACCAACCATTCTCTCGATGTACTAAAAAAACCACTCTCGAAAATTAGGAGGAATTTGGACATGTTTTTCGTCGTTTTCGTCATCTTTATTCCCCCATCATGCGCTCATACACAGGGGTGGAATGGGAACTCCACTCGTCGTGGAGAAAGACGCGCGCGATACAAAAACCCACGGCGTGCTCGGTCGTCCTTGTTCGCGCCAATTTGGTACTAGCTGGGGACTTTGGAAACTTTGGAAAAGGGATCAGTTCGTGGTGGCGATCTGGTCCAAGTTCCATTAACCATCATGATTGGTTTGGACAAGGGACTCATTCATTCCCGTGCACCACACGTTTCGCGTTCTCTGCTTAGCGGCCGCGGCCGCGGCCGCGCGTGGTAGTTGGGCATGGCGAGCTGCCTGGAACAGCGCATCGTCGCCACTCGCCATGGCACGGGCGCGGCGTCCAAGTGGCAAGTGCCCCTTTTTTTTTTATTTGCGAGGAAAAAAAGGACCATGTGGCCACCACGCCACATGATTGAGGGTGCAGCTAGCATAGCCATAGCCATAGCCATAGATCGTGCCTTGTTGGCATGTTTTTTAGCTAGAAGAATTCTGGACGCGCTAGCTGTTGACAGGGAGTGCTAGCATACAAGTCAAACTTTTGGTGAAGAAGAAAGATGGGAGCTCATGGTCATGGCGGTGGCGGGTCATGGACGTTCACGTCCATCGCCGGTGGTGGAACAGTCGACGTCGGCCAGGAACCAACACCAACCAAATACGCAATGCTGCTGTGCTTGCCTCCACTCTGCAATGTCCATCAGCATTCAGCAGATCATGCAGAGCATCCTGTCCTGTCCACTTGAACCGCTTCCATACCATGCTTGCAACGCAATTCATCAAGCCACATTGCCCGATTGCCATCGCCTCCTGACTTGTGCTTGCATTGCACGACCACGAAATCGCATGAACCGACCGACAGCATCACCGTGTCGGTGAACACTAAACACTAGCCGATGACAGATGCAGAGAGAGAGAGAGTGCTTTGCTTTCCCGCTGGCCTTCCGAACGGCAGTTGGTTAGGTTCTTGGTCTACCTAATATGAGCCGGCATGATTAGTTGGTACTACTTGGCGTGGAGTGCTAGTGCGAGGAGGAAGGATGGCATCACGTCGCGTCCGCAGCAGCTGCAGAGTCATGACCGGTCGTTCTCTCGGCCTACCTATCTGACGACATAGCGATCAGAGAAACAAGGACCTGAAACTGAAACGCTAGCAAATGTTTGGTGAACCATCTCGCGTGACCGAGACAGCAAGCAAAGGAAGGCTCCGTTTGGGAGAGGAAAAGAAATCGGTGCATCACAATTCACAACACAAGTCAATTATTGCCCTCTTTTTTCAATCAGTCTTATCGTTGAAGAGCGTTGTATGTCTGGACAAACCTGACCAAACCAAACTCTACCTTTGATGACATCTGCTTGCTAGCTGTGCAGGATCTTTGCGGCGACACCATGCTTTCTCTCTTTTTTTTAAAATTGTCTGACAATTTCTGCGTTACTGAATCTGTTTAAATTGGTTAGAATTGCAAAATAGGTTCTGGCTCTGTCAAACTAAGTTAATCGATCATTCAGGTTACCTGAACGACCCTGAGTCGACGAAGAACACCATCGACACGGACGGCTGGCTGCACACGGGCGACATCGGCTACGTCGACGACGACGATGAGATCTTCATCGTCGACAGGCTCAAGGAGATCATCAAGTACAAGGGGTTCCAGGTGCCACCGGCGGAGCTGGAGGCGCTCCTCATCACGCACCCAGAGATCAAGGACGCCGCCGTCGTGTCGTAAGTCGCTCACCTATGCCTTCACATGGAACAACAGCGCAGCCTGCACTGCCAGTTCCTTGGATTCAGTTCTGAAATGTTCTCTGTCTTTTCTCTCAGAATGAAGGATGATCTTGCTGGTGAAATCCCGGTCGCCTTCATCGTGCGGACCGAAGGCTCTGCTGTCACCGAGGATGAGATCAAGCAGTTTGTCGCCAAGGAGGTAAAAACAACACCATGTTTCTTATGTTTCCGTTGAATCAAAAGAACGCAAGAAATTATCTGCATTTCTTCAGGAACAATTAGCACTAAGACCACAACACCGCTGCAGAAGTTTCTGCAAATAATAACTGGGTCTCGTGACTGAAATGTGAGATCTCATATATGCTGCAGGTGGTTTTCTACAAGAAGATCCACAAGGTTTTCTTCACCGAATCCATCCCCAAGAACCCATCCGGCAAGATCCTAAGGAAGGACTTGAGAGCCAGGCTCGCCGCCGGTGTTCACTGAGGCCATATACAGCTTTTCATACAGTCACACTGTTGTGAAGAAAGAAAAAAAAAAAAACAACGCAATAGCGGTAACATTATTCATGAAACGGCAACAGAAGGGGCACGTAGTCCTCCGGAAACAAGTTGCCAAAAGAGGTTTTAGTTTGTTTGTTTGTTGGCCCTGTTTGTGTAATGTTCATAAACGATATATATAGAGAGAGATGTATCTATATTAATGTTTTTGACCCAAAGAACAAGGCTGGTTACGCCAAGGAGCCTCTAGCCCAACTGATTAGGGACCTCTGAAGCACTCTTCAGGTACTGAATTTGACTCCCTGTGGGAGTGAATCAGTTAAAAAAAAGTCCTCCAGACCAATGCACACAATGCCTGAGGACAGTCTTGTCCCTCGCAGACTGAGTTTTTTTTTAAGTACCATGTTTCAGTTACCTGGATGTTTGTCATAAGTTAATATAGCTCAATCACCTAGAAAAGCTTAGACAACAATGCCATGTAAGTTGTTAGATGCTAATCTAGTGCCGGTCTGTAAGTAAAACAACAGGATAATCAGATAAAAACTGTAGCCATCTTCTTATTGCTATTGAAGGCCCAACAAGATGCACTAGTAAAAAAAATCTTAACATTGAAGGCCCAACAAGATGCACTAGTAAAAAAAATCTTAATATATTTCTCAAAAATCGTAAGGATACGGCGATCAGTTCAGTGATTAGCAGAACTGGTGCTCACTGTGGGCTGGTATTTATGGTGGGAAAGGAGACAATCGTGCATGGGGAGACGGTCCAAACCCCAGCAAAAACAGCCATGTCCATTGTTGCACCGACGAAGAACTATCAAATTGCAATGAAGCAAAGTTCAAAGTTAAGGCAGGGATGGAAGAAACCCAGGGGGAGTTATGGTTAACGTTGATGCGGCCTTTGATGAAGATGGAGGAGGAGGGAGTGCGGGATCAATCATCAGGGATAGCAATGGGGGATTCTTAGCTGCTGCTCATAGCTATGTGCCACACTTAATTGATGCACTGATAGCCGAAGCGTATGCATTGAAGGAGAGGTTGATGCTACCGGCTAATTGTCCAATCAGATTGCATGGAAGTGGTTCAGATTATGAGTGATGGTGGATTTACGGCAAATTTGGATGCGCCTATATATGATGAGTGCATTCTGGTGTGGAATGGCTTCCAGGAGATAAGTATCGAGCACTGTCATCGGGAGGCGAATCAAGCTGCTCACGCTTGCTAGTAGAGCTATGCAGCAAAGCAAAACTGTCTTTGGGACAATGAGCCCCCTAGTTTTATTTTCGATTGCATTGTAAACGATATTTTTATCTTGAGTGAATAAAGTCTGCAGTATTGCTTAAAAAAGTACTATCCATTCGACCTATTCGGTTTTCTAAGAATTGCCCAAATCGACCACTATAAACGATGATGTATAATAAATCTCTATTTTTGCTTCTAGATTACCCATCTCACTATTATAAAATATAATACTCTAAGTTAACCTCATGAATTTTATAACCTCACTATTATAAAATATACTTCCTTCGTTCCAAATTATAAGTCACTTTGACTTTTTGGTTCATCGTAGCAAAATGGATGTAATAAAAAAGTCAAAGCGACTTATAATTTAGAACGGAGGAAGTAATACTCTAAGGTAACCTCATGAATTTTATACCCTCAATTTTCAAATTACCCTATCTTTGTTTACAAAAACTAAGTTGCCTATAATTTCTCTCAAATTCTATGGGTATAACCCCATGTAACCGTAAAATGATACATGGGCTATACCAGCAGAGGCGGACCAGCCCACAAGATGAAACAAGATATGTCTCTTGTAACCTAAATAGAATAGTGCAACCTAGATACTTTATATGCAACCGTACCCCTCAAGAGTATATAAGGAGGGGCAGGGGTTCCTAGTAGGCATTAGATACCTGATCTTATACGTAATACAACAACCACCAGGATACATGACTAATGAGTATTATAAATGTTGTCAATGTCATGCGTGTTGGTTCGTTATAGGTTATGGATATAGCATAATTGCTAGGGATTCGGTATGTTTTTGTGAATCAGTTAATAAGCTTAGGAATTCAAAACCTAGCAGTAATTGATGTTGTTAATGTCCTACATGTTGAATACTATATAAAACTGAATGACACCTAATTTCATTTATACCTTATTGATGGTATTATTTCGTTGCTGAAGAAGGTTGTGAGAGTTGAAACAATTAGTTGTCCGAAATGATGGTATTATTTCATTGATATAGAAGCTTCGGTTGTGTGAAACAACTACGGTTGTGTCAAACAAATACGTTATAATGTACCAAATTATATGCTATTTTGGAGACACTGGAGTCTAGCATTAGTAAGATATATTTATTAACTATAATCACAATTGCCCAAATTTTCTATTATATGATTTTTTAAAGATATTTCTTTTTTCTATTGGAATCTATTGGCCATGTCATGATTGATTTTTTTTTAAGATATTTTTTATCTGAATCTATTGGACTTGTCATGATTGTACTATGACTATTGTTTCTTATTTGTGATAGATATCTAATGATTTTCTTAAATAGGATCTTTGAAGTCTGTTTAAAAACTGTCTAACCATGAGTATTTCTTCATCATGTTTGATGTTTTGATTATGCATAATGCTTTTAAACTTGAACTAGTTTACTAAGGACATTTAGTTTTTAATGTTGCTTTTCCTTAATAATTTGTTGGCTAAACAAAGAATGTCACATTTGCTTTCACAAAATTACTTTTTCCCTGCATCGTGATTGATAATTGTAGACTTCTATATGTGTGTGGGAGTTGATTTTTTTCTGCCTAATCAAAACTATTTATTTTTTCCTAATTATTTATACAACAACCCTACATAGTTTATTTACATCTATAATGTATTTTCCAAATTATCACTAATGAGGTACTTATCTTATTTGATATTGTTTATGAAAATTTTTGCATTCCGGGACGTTGATAAGGAGAACCTTGGGGAACACATCGCAGCCATCCAAATTTCCCTCTTTCTATTGGCTCTGCAGCACTCCAGGTAACCTAGCGATAGAAGACGAAGTTGAGAACTGTTTGGAACACGAGCCTAAGCGGCAGATGAATATAACTCATTTTAATTTTGGCTACTTAGAGCTCAAATCCGAAGCATTGGAACTACTAAGTGATCACCTAGCGGAAGGTATCAAGGCCGACAAGCCCACCTACTTTGGCATAGTTCCCACGTTTCATCGAGTTCTCTATTATTGTCTACCAACAGACAAGAGCAATGGTGGCGCTCATTGTTGACTGCCTACGTAAGTTTTGTTAGAGCACCCGCAGTGGTTGACTCAGTTTGCTAGCTCATACATTAACACGTCACTTAAGAGATAGTAGTACATGAGACATCATGTATTTCTGTTCAACCATCTAGTAGCTCAAAGCTTTATCTTGTAGGTCCTACATCCCATCTTTATGCTTTCTCTCACCTGCTCTCACTGCTCTAAGTGGCTTTCTGGATGTGCGTGTGGGTGGGACCGCATGCCTCGTATTACGTTCGAGTATAGCGCCCAAACAAGAGCTAGTCATTTGGTTTTTTTCTTCTCTCTCCCATCCACCTAAGCAAAATGATGACCTGGATTTCTATAAGCTAGCTGACTAGGCACTGTTGAGGACGCCTTTAGTGTCGAGTCTGAAGTCTATGAGCTAGCTGACTAGGCACTGTTGATGACCTGGATTTCTATGAGCTAGCTGACTAAGTTGGTCGTGGTTAGAATTTTTTTGTCGGTTGTTGAATTGGCCACGATCAGGTTCTGGGAAGTCAACTCTAACATGTGTGCTGCCTCCGGTGTCTTGCCAATATTGAACCTAGGAGATGTTCTGCATTTTTTCTTGTGTTTCATGTGTTGATGTTACTGTGTGTGCTCCTTGTTGTGTTAGCCACTCGTTCTTTTAGCGCAATTTGATCTAGGCCGGTAGTGTACGGATAATCTGGTTGATGGGGGCATTAATCAATGCCGATTTTGACTTAAGCTTGGATTTGGAGCAAAAAAAGTGCAAGCGCCTTTTACAACTCATAGGGCATTAATCAACGCCAGATTTTGACTTAAAATTTGGGATTTGGAGCAAAAAAAAGTGCAAGCGCCTTTTACAACTCATAAAGAGTTGAGGTTCTTGCTCGTGTGAATTTTATAGAATTTAATTGTAATTTCTTGAGTAGAGTTGGCAATGGGTTCATGCTTTGGCTGTTGTATACATCGAAGGGTGAGGAACTTATCATGTGTACTGTTCCTAGAGATGTTCTTGTAATTGTTTCTGACAATTTGTCATACGAGTAATGAAATTGGTAAGGTTAATAAAAAAAGATGGACCAAACGGGTGCGGCCAAGCGTGCCTACCTATGATACATTTTATATGGGCTATATATGCCTCCCCACAATTTGGATCACATTTCAGTGAAACCCAAAATTTTAATTTTCTCTACTTTCTTTGGAATTCATTTGGGATAAGATTCAAATGCCATGACGACTCTCTTTCCGTGGGACGGAGGGAGTACTCCAAAACGAAAGGCGCCGGTAAACATGTTTACACTATCTAGCTTAGCTGCTGCTTCCCGTGCCGTCCCAAATCTGCCTCTGTGCACACTACACACAAGCTTTCGTATGAGAAAAACCAGTCTCTCCTAGAGCTGCTGCACCTGCCTAGCGTCGGCGGCGGCCGGGGAGCAGGGGCGGCGGCGGAAGAGGTCGCGCGCCGAGAAGACGGAGAGCACGGCCATCCCCGCGGCGGCCAGCAGGCTGCAGACGATGCCGGCGGCGGCCTGCTCGCAGAAGCGGGTGTAGATGTTGCAGAGCTTGCTCCACTGCAGCGCGTCGACGCCGAGGAGACCTACGAAGCACGCCTGCAGCGCCGCCACCGTCGTCGCGAACACCATGTACGCGCATCCCTGCAGTAACGCAAACCAAGTAGCGCGGTTGGCAGCAGCAAACATTTCTTCAAAAACACACGAGCAAATTTGTACAGCTACTACAATGCAAGTAGTAGGAGGTGGTTGGGGTTGCTATCTTTGTCTGAGTAGCTCAAAGTCAACGACGATATGATGCTGGCGGTGGTGTACCAGCTGATGCAGTTGCAACTGCACGAGTGAGCGTGAGTGAATACGAACGGCTGCTGTCCTGTCTGGTCCCGTCAGCAGAGGTCGGTTGCAGCTAGCGCCGCGCTGGACAACTGAATAACTGATCGATCACCAAGCAAGCAAGCAACAATCTGATCGAGCAAGCAAGCAGAGCTGGCTACTGGTAGTAGTAAGGTGTGAGAGCGACAGGTTTGAATGGAAACGGTTGGGCCGCAGCGCAGGGCGATCTGCTCCGGTGCTCGGCGAAATCGAGCGAGTCCTCTAGCCAAGACCAAAAGCGTGCGTCGGCCGTAAGCGTCGGGACTCGAGGCGTGTCACGTACCTTGTCGAGGAGGAAGGAGGCGCACGCGACCGCTCTCCCGAGACGCCGGTGGCAGCCGCCGCCGCCGCCGCCGCCGCTGGTGCTGGCGAGGCGGTCCATGCAGAGGCACCGGGCGAGCTGCGCGGCGTGGTACGCCGCCGCGGCCGCGCCCGCCACGATCAGCACCCTACGAACAAACAGGCAAACGCGCGCGCGCGCGCGCGGACATCAATGTCCAGCGATCGAGCAAGCCTAGCGTGGTGACTGGTGAGCAGAGCAGAGCACAGGACGTACGTACCAGAGCGCCTGCACGTCCTTGGGGACGGCCTTCTTCTGGATGAAGAGCACGGTCTTGGTCTGCGCGCTGAGCCCCCAGCAGCAGCGCCCCCGCCGCCGCCAGCGCCGCGCACGCCGCGCGCAGGAGGCGCTCCGTCCTCACCGACGACGACGACGCCGCCGGCTGCCGCTGCGCCGCTGCCATATCACTCCTCTGCTTGTGCGCGCGCGGTACGCCGGCTGCCGCTACCGCTAGGCGCTCGCTCTTGTTTTCCTCGGCGAAACACGTAGGAGGCCCCCTCCTGTCTTCTTATAGACGGGCGCAGCGCCGTCCGCGCCACGCACCGGCGCCGGTGTGTAACGTGTGTCCAGCTTCCACGGCGTTGGATCAGCCTGCCGCCCGGACCCAATCCAACTAGCGTATAGTACTTACTACACGAGCAAGTAAAAAAACTACAAGAAGTCTACAACTGGTCATAGTTCATGATAGTACTACTGCTTTTACCTCACTAATGGGTCGTCACAACTGGAGGACCTCGAGTAGTCCTCGACCTAACAGTTAGCGGTTACATATGCTGACTTTTAAGGTGAAGTTTTACATCAAATCAAATATACCGTAAAATGTGTTAATTAAGTACTAAGTACTTCCCGCCATTCAGAACATATGCTTCACTTCATGTCTGTTCCAAGTGAAACGCCGCCATTCAGAACATGCTTCACTTCATGTCTGTTCCAAGTGAAACGTCTTCGATTCGGTTTATAAAAAAATGTAAAAAATAAAACATCAAATTAGTTCCGTTAAATGCTTTAAATTCCTCGCTATTTTGTTGTTTGAAAAAAAATAAACCTATTTTTTTCTCATTCATGATTATATGTATTATTGGCCACAAAGGTTTTTCTTTTCTGCAAATCTATATTCATGACTTTTAGTCTAGATACATGTATCCATCTTTCCTAGTTTTCTTTCTCGAACAATGTCCATTTTCCGGTTGTCTTCATTTTTTTAGAAGGAATATACAGAATTGCCAATATGCTTTAAATTTGCTCGCTATGTTGTTGTTTGAAAAAAGGAAAACTATTTTTTTCTCATTTATGAGTATACTAAGTATTATCGGCCATGTGTCTATCGACAATGAATTATTGGCCATGCTGATTGGGAGAGTGTAAGCATGTCGTGTAAGGCAATGGAACCATCAGAATTCTGTAGTATACTCCTGTTGCCAATTTGTAATGCTGGTCTTCACATTAACCACAGAACGGGACACTTAATAAGAGTATAATAATAATAGTAATAAAGCAGCTTGAGACTCGCTTCGGCCACATGTTCAACTTTTTGAGCCTTACATTTTATCATTAATGCACATCGAATCAAACCCTCAACCGCCTGGAATGCGACGGGTAACTATCTTCACTCCAATGTAGGAGTATTTCATTTGGAATTGATGCTGAACTGACATCAAATCAAAACAAAAAAGAAAAGAAAATCAGTTCGACTTGCACGTGCAAAGTATTTCGTTTGCAGCGGCTAACCAAAAAATACAATCTTAAATTAGTCGATTCGACGAGTCCGTCTCTTGGATTTATTGATCTGCCGAATTTTTCTGAGACATTTTGATCGGTTCGCAGCTGGCTTTTCCAGATGATCCATCTTTTGCAATCAAGGATCTTGTTCCTTAAAAATCTGTACGAATAAGGTACATGCAAAAACAAATGAAATTGCGGAAATGAAATGGGTGATCGGATAAATGGAATTGTGAAAATTGAGCCGAAAAATCTGGACGCCGTCGTAGTTTAGTCATCAACAGGTCCTCGAGTTCACTGTTCCTGCAGTACATCAAAAAAAGATCACTGTTGGAAATTAATTGCGAAAGACCACAACCAGCTGCGTGCTGCTAACGATGAATGGTGTTGACTCCATCTGATGACAGGTCTACCAATCCAAGTGTTCCGGGTTTCCCTTTCACTAGACAGAAGAGTGCACTGAGCACTGTCCTTGGAACCCTTCAACAGAATCTATTGTGGTTCAGTTAATGACGCACAGGGGGTCAAGGATTGCCAAGATTGCCGGTAGGACAGGGCATAATGAGCAATCTAGGAATTACTTACTGATTCAAGGCAAAGATGAATGTTACCAGCAAGAGAGTTGCAAAAACATACTTCAAAAAGCAATGCATCAACATACACACATGATCTTTGGATTAATTCACACTGTCACGGTATATTCTGCACTGAAGAGCTATGGGGGAAAAAGATACAAGCATACGGTCCAGTCATGTGTCAAACTTAGCAGAGCTATGTTACACAGCTAACCCAAGCAACAAGGTGAATTTTGTACAAGATAGCAGAACTACTCGTTGTACATTTCAGAAATTTGTTTCAACGGTAACAGGACGGTATAGGGGGGCAGAGTAGTACTAGTAATTTACAAAGCAACCTTGACTATTGTAAAGCCACGATGTTAATCCTCCAGCTCGACCAGCTGCGCCCTTCTCTCAGCAGCTTTCTTCCTGACGAAAATTCCCCACCTCATTGCTGCCTTGATCTTGAGCCAGCCAACAACAGCTTTGCCAGATGAATGGCTACGCTCAGTTTCAAACCCGAGGTTTGGTAAGGGAGAGGGCATGTAGGACTGGAAGTTGAATGTGTCGTCTGGCAAACTCCCAGAAGCTCCACCCATACTGAAGACCCTCAACAGCTGCTGCATGTCCTCGCTCTCAAGCATCTGGTGACTCTTCACGCGAATGTCTTCAGTGAAGTCATCAGCATACTGACTGTCACGGTTCCTGGGCCAATCACCATATCCCACGTTTGCTGGCTGAATTGCCTGGCCTTGAGAAATTACTTGCTGCAACTGGCCCATTTCCAGACCCATGGCATCATTTGCAGACCCTGTCAGCATGTTAGGTGGTAAGAACGAAAATGTGTCATCATATGGTGGCTGGACAATGGCAGACTGGACATTGGTGGATGAACTCTGGAGTTGAGATGGATGTGTTGCTGATTGGTCGACACCATACCCTACTGAATCATTTCCACCTGAAACAAATTAAAGAAGCACAGCGTTCAAATTTCGAAGGCTCACTACAATGATGTAGCATATTTACATGTCTAATGACTTCGAGCCTCATATCAACTTAATATCCATATCAATGTAATTACGAAAAGTTAGGGTTTCTAGTTAACATAAGTTACAAACTGAAACAACCAACACAATAAAACTGTGCTGCTCACCTGATGGTGATGACCCTATCATGCTCGTCGAGGAGAGGTGTTGTTGGTATGAAGTCGGACCACCCACAGGAGCATGTGTCTCAGCTTGAGCAGTGGATGCAGCCTTTTTCTTTGGTTTTGGGTTCAATAGACCTTTGCCATCATATTCAATGACATACATCCAGTTATCATATGCTTTCTTTACCAATGCATCAGCAAACAGCTGTGAAGAACAATGAAGTTCTAATCAGTAGTGTTTTTATAGAAAAAGAATAACCTCAGCAGTGAAAGAGAGCTACTTCAATTGAGTAGGTAATTACTACAAGCTCATGCTTTTAAAGGCCAGCCATATGCCTACATCTATACAAGGCCATAAGAGCTCTGACACATTTGAGTGCAGTGGTGATAATTCATAGACTTCTCAAGATTTGATGAGACCTTCCATGTAGATGACATGGAAGTTCTGGACAGTGGATTGGACACTTAAAAAACACATTTTCATCATCATACATGTGTAGAATGGAATGCAAAGATATCTAGATTGTATATCAATGTAACATAACATCATGTTTGAACCCGCAATTTACTAGGATCTCTAAGCTCCACATTTTGACAGTTCTGGTACCCAACTTGCACGATTAAATAAAACATCGTCTCATATAGTTTTCAGAGAATAATACCGGTATGCAATTTAGTTTTATCTTGGAAGACAACTTAAAATTATGTAATGTCACTCAATATCCTGAGTATATGTGTGTCGATAACAATACTAACCTTTTGGCTATCATCAAGACTCTCTGATGAATAGAACTGCTCGCCAGAAATCAAACCGCAGAACGCATAGATGTTGTTGAAAATAGCACCAATACTTCTGCTCTCATCAGAATAGTATATGTAATATTTTCCACTTAAGACACAAGTCTTTGCATGTTCCACAAGGGCTTCCCACATTTTGTTGGACATACCACTTCCAAGTATCTATGACAGAAGAGCATTAAGTCATAAACTGAAACACATGAAAATGAAAGTATAATAATAATAGTAATAAGTTAATAACACAGCCACACACTAACTTACACTGCGCAATTTCTGTGGGTCCCGAACCACAAGCCTGAGGAAATCCTCAACTGTAGATATTCCAGATTTGTTCAGCCTCTTATGGAATGACCCATCCTTCCCTATTTTTTCCAACCTCCAGACCTCATCTTTCAGTGTAGGTGGATAATGCTTCTTGTACACTAGATAAATGAAATTGAAATAGTTTAGATACATGTCAAGTAAAAATACACAAAAAATTTTTGGGGACTTACATTCTCCTCTGTGGTCCTTAACCATAAAGGCTTCTGTTTTTGCCTCACGAATGCGAACACCCTCACAAAACCCTGAGGCAATCTTCAAGCCAAGCCTGAATTTCCTACTCCTTATCCAGCTAGAGTTGTCTGTGAACGTAAGCTCCCCAATTGTTCCGACACCTTCTTTTAGTGTGACTTGCAGATCACCAGTTAAAATAGGCCGCTTTCCCTCGCGCTCCTTCACAACATGACTGTCAAACTCTTCCCCTGTCCAGCCCTCCTCATCTTCATTGTTGAAATCACCTTCGAGAACAACAATGTCAAGTTTGGCAGATGACTCTGGTCCAGAGGATACAACACCACCAGTGCCAGCATCAAGCAGAACAACATGAATTGCAGCTCCCTGCTCCCCTTCAACTTTTCCTCCAGTAAAAAGGGGAAGTGACAGCCTTGTCCGGAATTGGAGTTGCAGAGTTCTTCCATCTGGACCTTCAATTCGCTTTGGGGAAGACCTGTTATATAATTAAAAGGGGAGGGCAAAGTCATTAGTATCAACTTGCTTCCTTATTTGGATTGGAATCTACGCAGAATGGCAAGTGAAGGAAAAAGCTTTTTTCTTAAATAGACCCCAAGAATAGGCCATTTGATTAAGCAACTACTGCCACTCACTACTACAGTGTTGTTGAATTGGGTAAGAAAAGAATGTTTTGTGAATTTTACAAGTGTACCTTCCACCAATTGTTGCAGGGCCAAGTCTGACTAGTGCGCGCTCCACTTCTTCACTGACCTATCAAGTAAATGAAGAACAAAGTCAGAGCCAAATAAAGGAATGATGCATATGTGCTTGATGAATAGTTTCTACATAGTGTTCTTACTACTCTACGAAGAATTGGTTCCAATGATGAGCAGAGCCTCTGAAGACTATCCATCTTTAACGCTTCAACAATAACACTGCATGGTAGATAGAGAGACTGTTTACAAGTAGAATGTGATAGGTCATTATTCTGTTATTAAAAGTTAAAATAAAACACCAAGCAAGCAAGAGAGCCAGTTCTGTCAGCGACAGAAAATCTATATCCATACAAGTTCAACAACTATGTAAGGTTGGAAGTGCATGAAGGAATCACTACTTAAAGGGGTGGCCAAGCATGGTCAGTAACGCCTGCGAGCTGTGGTTTCCCTCTCTGAGGAGACATGTAATGTGTCTGAAGCATTTTCATGTTATGCTTCGTCAGTGTTGGAGCTTTTAGAATAGTTTAAAAGTGTTTTGAATGTTTCAGGACTGGGCACGCCGCACGTGTTAAGCCCTGTATGCTAAGGTGTGTTGCCATTTTTCTCGTTTAGCTGCTAGTTGTGTAGTTGGATCTCTTAACCTGCTGTAACTTCATTGCTGTGAAGTAATGAAATTCGGGTTTTTGTAGAATCAGAAGAAAAGGTGCAACAACTGTATTTTCTTAATCTGATTGTGTGGCAATCTGAAGTCCGAACTCAAATCCAAACAACAAAGGTATTCACTAAAACTATTAACATGCTGTTCAGCAACTCTCGAAAAAGATAACGCTATTCCTACTTATTGTTTTACAATGATCCATGGATCCCCGAATCCGTCTAGACTCATATACACCAGGACTGTATGTTTGGCTGTTTGCCCATGCTCTAATTTCACTCGAGATCTTTACATACTTCCTGGAAATGTAAACCAAAGTTAAGAGAATTAAGTGACTTTACGTTAAGAAGAAATAGGCACCCAATCCGCGTTGAATAGGACTTGAACTTGAGTGGGCTTAGCATGCAATGAACTACACACCTACACCCTTAACCAACCAAGCTGGGTTTGATTCCTTTGCTTACCTGGTAACACAAACTTTTTTCTCTTGAATACGCAGTAGAGGCTGGTATTATTACATAAAGAGAGGAAAAAAGACCCATACCCCCCCCCCCCCCACCCACCACCACCACCACCACACCACTCTGGCCCGAGCTGTGGGGGTGCTGATAACAAGCCCTAGATCACTAAAACACAAACACAGGGTAAGACCTGACCCACAACACACAAACTATCGACAGCAGCTAGGTTGTCACCACTTCCTGACCTAAAGCACCAAGCTTCCGTTGGTAACGCACACATGACAGCAGTTACTTCAATTATTGAAATAAAGAGGGGGCATTACCAAATTTGCCCCGAAATCCCAACAGCTAACACGTTATTACTCGTGTCCAACTAACAAGGAAGACATTAGGTCAGCAGTAACAATACAAATACTTCCCATCTCGGGCAAGGTAGCACTATGAATACTCCATGATAAGGTACATGCTTTAATGAGTTGTGACTCCTACATAAAAGGCCTAACACACATGCTAAGATCAATATTTCTTCCAAATTCTAGGATCCAGCCAACCAGTTTGCCATCATTCCAACCAATTCTCCAACAGCCTACACCAAACCCTAGCTTAAACGTTGCTCTTAGCGGAGACCAGTCACCAGTAACCACTGAACATGATTTCAGCTCGAGTTCAGCTCACCCAGGACAAGGGAGACACGAAAAATACACACAGGATCATTTCCACAGGTACTCACTACCATAACATATCAGCAGAAAAGTAATCCGCAACCAAATTTCCCATAGCATACAATACTGTAAGCCATAGGGCTCCCGCCAGTGCTCCCCATTCATGCACCTAATTCCACAGCTTGCCAAACAGAAGCACCATCACGAAGCTAAACACGCCTAAAAGTAGAATCCGGAGAGTTCCTCACCTGGCCAGAGCCGGAGGCCGCGCCCTCTTGGCATCAGGGCGTCCGTCGCCGGCGCCGCCGCCGCCGGCGTCCTCGAGCCCACGCTTCTCCTTCATCGCTGGCACCAAGCCCCAGGCAAATCTGCACCGAATCCAGTGAAATTCGCGTCAGATTCCGCTGCTCTACAGTTCGGCGCGCGCGAGGAACCAGTTGATACGGATGGGGGCAGAGATTGCTCACCTGTTTCGGACGCCGGAGGCGGAGGCGAGCCGAGATCGCGGACAAAGCGAAGGGGAGCGCGACCGACCGCGCACACAGTTCGATGTGGTGGGGGGAATGAACCTATATATTGTATATTACGGCCAACACTGCGTACCCGGCCATCGACGTCCATCACAAATCGGCCACTGAAATCGGGGCCCCATCTGGGATCGGATATGCCGGTCCCACCCGACGTCTACGGTTTGTCAGTGGGTATGCGGTGGCACGGTGAAAAGCGAAAAGCGGAACTAGCACATTGCGGGCCCCGCAGTAACAGTGACGTAGCCATCTGATTGGGTGACGTGGCAACGGCGCACGCAAATATCCCAGGCAGGAGAGCCCGGCGGCGGGGGCGGGGCCGCGGGCGGTCCACGAACGGCGTGATCTTGTGGCGCGGGCAGGAGAAGATAATGATTACCACCATATGGAGCAGGCTCAAGGGAATAATCAACACGTGAGTAGGCCCGGGACCCCAACTAGCTTAAGCAAAAAAATTAAGACAATTATAGCTCCCTTTTCTACGCTGACGTTTGGGAAAGGGAAATGATGATTGTTGTAGAAAGTTTTTCTCGAAATGATAATATACTTAACATGGCAATGGCTCTTTTAATTAAGGAATAAATAAAAGTTTTCCTAGCATTGTATACGGATTTATATATAGCTAAAAATGTTGTTTTCTTTTAATATCGAGTGTGATTATATTGTTCACACCAAATGACACTGAGGTATGTAAGTGGCTTCTTTCATAACAGACGATATCATATGTAAAGCCAGCACAGTGTTGAAAAGTTCATTCCTGATGTGGGAGATGATGTTGATGGCACTACATATTAGAGTTAGAGTATCACACAATTAGTAATACAAAGCAGGATTGTGATTTCTTGCAACAAGATGGCACACTACAAAAGCAATTATATACCAGGCGACGGATCCTGACATTGTATGTGTTTTGTATGGAGGAATTTGTTGATGGTGTCCTCGGAGTATGAGTGAGCATATCTGTTTCATATATAGGTGGGAAATATCCTTAGACTAATTCTCTATTGATCAAAATAAAAGCAATTCACAAACTTTGTAATGATGATACTTGTTTTTTCATTTATGAAACCGTTAACACGCACACGTGCGGACACTTAGGAGGGAAATGTCCTTAAACTAAATCTTTATTGATCAAAATTTAAAGGGACTCATAAATTTGTAATGACGGTACTTTTTTTTCATGTATGAAACCGTTAATGCGCACGTGTGCGACATATATACCATATTTGGCAAGACAAATCTCCAACATTTGTTGTAGCTAGAAGACATTTTCTTGAACAGGAAAAATAAACATCTCTTTCCATTGAATAAGGTCAAACAATTCCCATTTTTTGGATGGCAAGTGTGGAATAAGCAAAAGGCACATACATTTAGATTTTGCTTGTTTCTTCTCTAGTTACCCTTTAGAATCTGAATCTAGCTAGCTAGCTAAGCAGTTTCACTAAATAATTATATTTCTTTAAGCTGCTATATTTTCAAGAAAACTCCAAGAGATAGATTAAGATACCATAAACCTAAGTAAAATATTTTGAGCTCGTGAAAAAAAAAAAAAAAATCCTTGGAAGCTTTGAAAAATATAATTAGCTTTAGGCGGAACGTCCTTAGTTCAGCATTATAGCACATAGTCTCCGACGCTACTACAGCGCTTCGCTAACTCGAAGCGCCTCGCTATGAGAATGACGCTTCGCTAACGCTCGGCTAAGTCGTCGAACCCTCGCGCTGACCATTCGCTTTCTCGATCTAAGTGTAAGGAAATAAAAAATGCGCTTATACACCAATTTCATCCACATCGAATTTATATATCAAAATAGCGGATATAGGCATCATTCAAGGGGTCGTCTACTTACTTTATCTTTCTTTTTTCAATTTTATTGTGGGTTTGATAAAAACCTTTTTTGCTTTGTGGATAAAAAAAGAGTTTTTTATAACCCGCTTGTTTTATTCTAACAAATTCCATATGGAACTGCCCGCTGAAGAAGAAAAATAGATCTGATTGTCTTTCAAATTATATCGAATTTTGGAAAGAAAAAAACCGTAATTTTCTTCTTTTTTTTAAACATTAAGAAAATATAAAATAACACACATTAAATTGTTTATTGTAGAATGTTTTCGAAATGTGTTTGGACATAGATTATAATGTTTTGAGAATTTATATTTTTTTGGATATTTTGTGCATTTTCCAATAGAACTCATTTTTTTGGAAGCTCCAAAAGTTATTTGCACGAGCTCTAAATATTCATTTGGATTTTCATGTCTCAATGTATCATCTAGGATTTTTCTAGGAACTTTTAAAAGCTTATTAGAAGCTTAAAAAACCTTGCTAGGTATTTATGAGAATTTTTAACTATGAAAAGATAAAAAACCACTTTAAATCGCTTCAAACCAGGGAAGAAAGGTAGCTTAAAGGGTTTTGTGAGTTGAAGTGATAGGATGCCTCATTCTAAAATTTCTCCGGTAGATAATTTAGGGCGGTGAGTGTGGGGTAGACCTTTTTTTTTTTTTTTTTGGGGAGATGGACAGCCTTGAGCCTAGTGATTCAGCGGCTTATCGGGCCCACCAGCCCGCTTCTCGCCCACGGTTAGCCGCCTCGCCCATCATCTGGCCGATCCGTACAGTCCGGCCCTCCGTAAAAAGTAAGCGGCCCATAAAACGTCGTGTCGCGAGAACGACGCCCGCCGCAGCCGGAACGAGGGCCGCTCAACCACCGGCCCGATCCGCTTGGCCCGAAAGCCGCCGCCGAACTACTATCCGCCGGTTATTCTCCGGCCGGCCTGCCCGCCGATCTGCACGTGGGGTCTCCCCCGGCTTTGCCTCGAGGTCGACGGACGAGGGACGACGGTGGTTAATCTCATCGGCGCCACGCAGGCACGCGTGCCTTTTCCCCGATGGGACAATTGCAAGGCTGCCCTTATTTTGAGGTCTAATTGTATGTTTGTCCTTATTTTTTTAACTTTGCATGTTTGTCCCTGTTTTTTAAAATCGAAGGCACCGTTTGCCCCTCTTTCTCATCACCGTGAGCTGAAGTTTGATAAAAGGACCAAAAAAATGTTTTGAAAAACAAAAAAAGGGAAAAAAGACTAAAATAGCCCTTATCCAAATAACACAAATCCTCTCCTCCCATTCTCTCTGCTCGACATTCACACGCGCCCGACGCTCCACTCGCTAAGGTTAAAGGGGCGGCCGGGCGGGCCGGGCGGGCTGGCGCCGGGCGGGCGGCGAGCGGGCCCCGCCGGGCGGATCTGGGGCGCGACGGGCGGGCGGCGTGTCGCTGGGCCAGGTGGAAAGGAGGGGCAGCCAGTCTCGCACGGCAAGCGAGCGGCGATGCACCGCCCTCGCGTGCGTGGCGGGCGGCGCCCCGCCGTCCACTTTCGCAGGCGGTGGCCGGCCGGGCGCGGTTTGTGGCCAGCCATGGGCGGCCAGCCGGGCAGCGGCCGCGGCGCTGCCCATCCCATATCAAAAGGTACAGGCCTCCTCTTCACTCCCGTGTCCGTGAGCTAGGGGCGGGCGGCGCAGCTTGTGGAGCGCGGGGCGGCGCTGGCGGACCGGCTACGCGAGGCCGGTGGCGAAGCGGCCAGCAACCTGCGCGTAGCGGAGCAGCAAGCTGCGGGGGCTTGGGGCGCGGGGCCGCATCCTTGCGCTGCGCAGACGACAGCGCGGCAAAGGGCGGCGAAGCCGGGGGGCCGGGCGGCGTGGGGGGCGTGTGCAGCCGCTTCCCTCCTGCCGAGCGGCGCCTCCGCTGGTACTCCGACGCCCGCCCGCTTGGCTGCCTCATTGATTTCCGAGAGAGAGGATGCTCACTCCAGGAGCTTTTCCTCTGATGTAATGGAGCCGTCTGCGTGTATTATGATAGCCGCACCACTTGCATGTGTACTGTACCTTACTAGCTTCCTTGCGTTTCGCTTGATATATGTGCATCCGTGTCGATTTTCTCCTACTAATTGTTGATGTTCGTTTCCAAAAATAGTTTGGGAGTCTGAGTCACCATCGTAAATTTCTTCGGATATCCCTCTTTATTGACTGTATCATGTCATGCTTGCAAAATATTACATTTCGATATTTAAATAAAATATTTGATGTCATTTGTCCAAAATATATTCACAACACAAAAAAAATCCTATTGATTATTAGGTCATTTGTGCCAAGGGCATTTATGTCTTTTCAATCGTCACTTAACACCGTTAAGTGTCCTTCACAGAATAGGGGCAAGTGAAAGCTTCAGATTCAAAAAACGGGGGCAAATCTGCAAAGTTAAAAAAACAAGGGCAAACGTACAATTAGGCCAGTCTTAATGCTCAATTTCATTACACTGTTTCCAACGTTGCCACATCATCCGCAGCCAGATGAAACGGAAACTGAAACAGCCTCCACAGTGCATCGTTTCACTTTGATATTTCCAAGGCTTGGTAAAACATTTAATTATTGCAGGATGATGTGATCATTTGCTCCCTGTGAACCGTGTAGCCAAAACATGCATACAGGCATTTCAGAACAGGCATGCACAGGCATGTCAGAAAGCTATTTTAGTTTTCGTTCAGGAAGAATAAGATGACATTCAGAACTCAAAATATAATTTGAACAGACTTCAACGTTCAGGCTTATCACAGATATAATGCATACTGTACAGATTCAAAATTTAGATAGATAGATAACGAAAAGTGCATATGTTCACCAATCTAAAATGCAGTCTGTAACATTCAATTTTCACTACACAGGAATCAGGTAGATATCTGTTCACCGACTTCATTAAACTAAGATAAATAGCTGACGAAATTTGATAACTAAGGAAGCCTCCACGGCAGGCAAAAAATCTCAAACGAAAACCAATCTCCACGGCTGGATAGAAAATCAAGTGCAACATGCAGATTCAGAGCTGAGCTTCAACCAACCATCACTTCATATGGAATCTGGTGGGTACCACCACCTGAAATTTTCACACAATTTAGCATCAGAGAAAACATTATGAGAACAAACAATAACTACATAGGCACTCATCTATCTGAAGTTACAATCAGAAGACAGTTAGCATCTGAGAAACCATTTAGCATCTGAAGTTACAGTCAGAAACAAACTACAGGTTCAGATCACAGATAGCTGGTAAACTGCAAGTTCAGATCACAGATGAAGTGCAGTACTTAGGTATGGGTGCACATATGAAATTTTTTCCAGCCACAATAACTACATGCACAAACCAAAATCAACAAAAAGTACTTGCAGCCATCAATCAAAATTACCTATTTGAGAGGTCAAAACCAAGAATGCAGCCACCATATTGAAATCATGTGGTGCATAGAACTAACCTTAGTCAGGTAAAACTTTTCCTCAATCTTATGTACTTCCCTGTCCAGATATATGCGCACGATGACCAAACTTATTCCAAATATGTTCAACCAAATTCTTCTTAAGTCGGAAATGAGCCGATCGATCTTGGATATCAGTATCTTTTTGTAAAACTCTGTTGAATGGAACACACTGATCAAGAGGAATTTCTGGTTCTTGAACGAGAACAGAACTACTTTGTTGGCTGCTGTCTGCATCAAACTGATAGATGAAATTCAACAAAACTATTTTCACTTGCAAGATACAAAATCAAATAACCAATTTACAGCTATCTGTACAAATCACTTGAACTACTAAACCAATTGTACAGATCACTTGTAAACTACTTGCAGGCAAATTTGCAGGCATCTGTACAAAATGAACTGAGCATATTCTAGGCTCAATTTTCAGGAGTCAAAATCACTTGTAAACCATCTGTTACTTGCAGGCATCAAATGAGCACACTTGAACTACTTGCAGCCATGAAAATCAATTACTTACATAGATCGAAATCATATGCTTACCATGAATTTAACCCTTGTGGATTTCGAGGAAGAGAGGCAAAATTTGGGGGTATGCCGCTGGTGCCCCATCCTTCTCCTTGCAGGGGCTGTGGTGGCACAATCGACGTCGGCGCAGCAGGGGAGGAACTCGGTGCAGTAGTGTTGGGAGCCGACGCAGCAGGGGTGGGAGTCGGTGCAACATGGCCGGAAATCGGCGGTGGCGGAGTAACCATTGCCGGCGCCGCTGAGGAACCTGGAGGCGGTGATGCCGCAGCCATGGATGTCCGCTTCAATCCCAGCCGGCTGCGCGAGTTCCCTCCTCTGCCGGTGGCGCGCCGCCTGGAATCGTCAGCTGCCGGCGGATCCATGGCGGCCGGATCTCGCTGACCGGACCGTACTCAGCGCTACTCCAAAGAACGGATCGATGGCCACCAAAGGGGCGGGACGATAAGGGTGGAGGCGCTGGAAGATTGGAGTGCGGCGCGGAAAGATCGGGGCGGGATCGTTGGGGGAGGCGGAGGCGCGCGGCGCACGGATCGAGGAGGATGAAACGATTCCCCTCAACGCGAGTTTCATGCTGTTTCCGAGTCGTTCGAAACGACGTCTACTCGTTTCACCGGGATGAAACGTTTCCCTTCTCTCTCCTTCCAATTCCATGCAAAAAACTGATGTGGCACCCTATTAAATATGCATGAAACCTCCCATGAAACCCCATTGAGACTGGTCTTAGAGTTGAAAATGGGGGCAGTCTTGCAATTGGCCCTTTCCTGATTGGTGCATGGATGGATTACTAGTACTACAGTGCGCTTGCGTACTTCTCCAGCGGACACAGTTTGGCCCGTCCATGTGACCAGTGCTCCTAGACTGTAGGCGGTCCGGTTGCACATGCACGTGCCGATGCGCGAGCCACGGAACCCAGGGCAGGGACATGACACTATCGATACTGTAACAAGTGCTGCCGTCCTGGTCCTGGGCTGCACGGCTCCACGCACTAGTACAGGTTGAACAGAGTTGCTGACTTCCCGCACGTGTCGAGAAAGGGCCTGTCTATTGAACACTCGAGTATTCTAAAAGCATCCGACACCCGAGTGTCGATAACAAAAGCACACTCGATTCCATGGTCAAAAAACAGAATCGAAAGTGACACAAACAAACCGCTTCACTCGATTTTGAAAACCCCATAAATCAAAAAGAAAAAATAAACAAAATCAGAAAAAATACAGAAAATATACAGATTTCCAAACCAAAGTAACAAATTAATCTATGGAAGGCAAATTAACAGAATTTAACAAAGCCAAAAATACAGATTAAACAAATTTAATCTATGGAAGGCAAATTAACAGAATTTAACAAAGCCAAAAATACAGATTAAACAAATTTAATCTATGGAAGGCAAATTAACAGAATTTAACAAAGCCAAATATACAGATTAAACAAATTTAATCTATGGAACATAAATTAACAGAATTTATCAAAGCCAAAAATACAGATTAAACAAATTTGATCTATAGAAACAGATTAAACAAATTTGATCTATGGAATGCAATTAACAGAATTTAACAAAGCCACAATAACATATTAACCAAATATATTCTATGGAATGCAAATTACCAGAATTTAACAAAGCCACAAAAACATATAAAGCAAATTTATTCTATGCAAGGCAAATGAACAGATTTTCAAAGAAAGAGAAAACCAAAGTTCAATTTACACCTTAACAAGATAAAATTTACACTACACCCAGAAATGTAAATTAGATATAAACAAACTATAAGAATAACAATTCCATAAAAGAAGAGCTTAGGAACCTTGTACATAAACATCTCGTAACAAACCAAAGGTGGTAAAGGTGCTAAATATAATATCAAAAATATAAATAATATGATCAAGAATGGACAAATAGGAGACACATATAATAGTATAAACGTAAGCAATATATATAACAGAGTTCAACTATTACAATAACATATTATTGAAACCGAAGTTCAAAACAACATTTAAGACACAAACCGTCGGGTTTAGACAGAAGACATAATGAAAAGACTTGAAATTAAACCAACTAAAACCAGCATTCATAATAACACAATTCATAATATCGAAGAGGTCATTGTTTTTGGGAACAAGCCAATCGAAGCAAATGATCCCATACCGGCCATCCGCCTTCTCCGTCGAGTTATATTCAAAACACGGTACAAAGTCATTAGTGACCTCCAACAGTCCATGAACGTCCAGCCATCGATTAGCATCGCCTTCATCATTGACAAGCAAATAAACAAATCCCCCATCATGTGGATCCGAACAAAGTTGTAGATAGACGAAATTCTCTTCCTCGGTTCTCCTCACAAAGACGAAAACCAACTTGACCTTTGCTCCCCCTTTAGCGACCATGAGGCGAGATTGCTTCCCAGAACTAAATCTAAATAATCAGCAACAAACATAGACACACAGCTGCATTGGGCAAGGTGAATGGGACCGTAGAATCGGGAAAGATTGAATTTTTGACGTAAATCACCTAAAAAAAAGAATTTCAAAAAAAATTACAAGATTACAACTTAAATATTACAAAGAAACATATAACAAGAAATTAGGAGTACATACAAAGGTATGCACAAAAAATTATAAAATAAACAAACATTATGATAAAGAAGGAATACACAAACAATAAAAAGCAAGAGTACCTTGATCCTTATCGAAATATTGCGAAACTCTTTATCGACTCCTTTCTCAACAAGACTTTTTAACTTGACAAAAGAAAACACTAGTGACATCCACTGGATCTTAATACCACAAAGAACGACCAAGAAGACCAGAATGAGTCGCTAAAATATAAACTAGACCATCATGCTCATCAAGACACAACTTGAAATTCTTAACAAATTTGTCCAAAGAGATATGCTTCAGAGCACGACGCACAACCATCACTTTATCAAAGATCGATTTGTTACTTAATTTAACCGCCATCAAACAATCTTGATCACCAGAATTCAAACCAAGAATCTCCATCACATAGCTAGAAACTTCCCTCCGGACCATGGAAGAACTCATCTAACTTGAAGGAAAAAAAAAACTAATTAATAATGATGAAAACTGAAAAATAGTATCAGAATAGAATACAAGTTTTAATATTAGCTAACACGTAACAATAATTATTAATAATAAACCAAATAAAGTGCAAAAAAACTATATAAAAGAATCAGATCATGACTATTTGATATAGACCTAGAGGATCTAATGAAGAATACATACAATTAATTAGGGATTGAAGGAATACAAGTGCATGCTTTAAAGTATACAATAACATAACACGATAAATGAAGAAAAATCAATCACAGAAAATTAAGAAAAATGGATCTAGAATACATAAAATGTACAATAGAACTACCAATGCCAAATACATCAATCTAACCAAACCCGGATACACAAATAATATTAGATCTGCTAATAAGTAGACATAATAATACACAAAAAAAAAATTTTGAAATACCATAAACAGAATAACATTGTGATGCTAGACCCAAGACAAACCAAAGACAAACAAAAATCGATTAATATGTACTTACACAAACCTACCATCTATGAGAAGAATCAAAGGCAAAAGCAAAAAAATAGAAAGATAGGACACAATAAATGAAGAAAGAACAGAGAGGGAGATGGAGAGGAAGGAATGCAAACAGAGAACAGAAACATACCTTGAATGATAACACAGAAACGCAGAATGGAGACACAAGGGAGAGGGAGAGGGAGAGGAACAGGGAGAGGGAACAGATAAATAGACGGGCAGAAAGAAACTGAAATGGAGAAAAAGAAGGCAGGCCAGGAGATGCGAGTGGGTGGGCGTGGTCGTGATAAATGGGAGTAACTGCAGCCAGTGAGAAGGTTGCAGTTATTACCCCCAACAAACCAAACCAAGAGACGCCGGATACAACAACAAAAGAAAAAAAAAGGCCCATCCCACAAAAATAGAAGCCCAAAATTAGGAAAATAATAAAGCCCATAAAAAGGCCCATCCAAAAGCCCAATAGAAACAGAGAGAGAACCAGAGTCAGGAGGCCAAGGTAAAAACGAACAAAATAAAGCCCACTTAAAGCCCAAGACAAAGGGCAAAAAAGGAAAGAGCAATGTTGACACAATGTAAACCTACACACCGGTAAACCACACAGCCGCCACAACAAAGTAAGTCCTAGATCGAAGAAGAAGGAAGGAAAGGCAAATGAAGAATTCCAAGATGGACGATGAGGACCATCAAGAGGAGCGGATCAAGGAAACAAAATCATCAAGAATTCAACAATCAAACCAAGTAAGATAGATTACTTATCTTAGCACAAAATTTGAATCAAATAATTCCTTGGATGACATCTCCACATATCAAAGCATCAACAAACATATTTAAACAGTTAAGCTCCTTGTTCCATGCATGAATCCAATTCAAACCCGACAAAAAAGAGTAAATTAATCACGGGAGGAGATTACAAGGACTATAACAAGCATGGAGAAAGGCAAACAAAGAAATGCAGGCACCAAAACCAATCGATCTTATGGAACACAGATTACTACTGGTCGAAGCTACACCGATCTAATCATGGACCGTATAAGGAACTCACAGGGAAGACCAAATTTTACAAACATTCAATCAGTACAGCCTATAGACATGCATGGTACTTCAAATTACACCATATAAAAACAAAATTTACAGACTCAACATAACATGTAAAATAAAATGTATATTAATGTAAATGAAACTAATTTCATTTTATACAGGATCAGCCAAGGGCCATACACATCATTACTACTTGAGGGATCAACAAGTGATGTACAGGTATTAATACCAACTCAAATTATAGTACTAGTAACTAAAACATATAGTATGACATGATACTATCAATGGAACAGTAAATGAAATGATAAAAACAGGGAAGCAAATCACACTACCAGAAACAACATTGCATCGGGGCTTTATAATGAGGTAATCAGAAATTCAAATTAAAATGATATCTATGTTGCAACACATAAAGATAAGAAACAACCCGATAAACTGAAATATTATGCTCCATAATCAAATTACTCCAGGTTGATGATACAAACTTTACGAGCTTCAATGACTACAACCGAATACAACACACAAGATCAAGATCAAGGGGTAAGACATATGTATAGAATTCAGATTTATAGATTGAAATAGTGCAAAAAAGTAATAAAGAACTTAACTTCTTCATACAATCATTACAGGATGCGTGCCTACAACAGAATCAATGTCGGGGGAAACTATAATTGGAGAATAGACATATTCAAAGATTGGAATGTTCAAGAGGTGAGCAAAAACATACAAATTTATAGGCAAAATAGATAATGTAATGTAAAAATCATAATTGATACATGATCCATGCAGGACTACATACATGGTGGCTGCACGAAAAGTAGTAACAACAGGCGTAAAAAAAAGAAGTTCAAATAATAGAAGCATCTTCATATAGCATGGACCAAGCAAACTCAAATGAAAGAGGAAGCAAAGAAGAAACATGATGAAGAGAACAAAGAAGGCAAAGTGATGAAATCATGACGTAACAGACATTGATGCATTCATACAATCGAGCAACAAGCAAAGAAAAGAAGGAAACAATGCGTATACAAACAAAGGATACACTCCTCAGATGGGAATGCAATTTAAAAGCCGTGAAGATGCACATCATTTCTTCCACTTTTATGCATTTCTAGCTGGATTCCAGATTGTAAATGCGCATGTGGTCAGAACAACAAGCCAAAAGAGAAAAGGTGAAATTTTCAAAGTAGAGATGAAATGCCAATGCTATGGGAAACCAAAGAAGAAGCAAATCAAGGCAGTTGATGAAGAAGAAACAGTTATGCAGCAGAACACAGAGGAGAGAGGGCCAAAAAGGAAGACAAATGTCCAGGTCAAAACAGACTGCCCAGTGGTCATGATGGTCAAGGAGGAAAATGGAATATGGGAAGTAAAGAGATTAGAACTGGATCATAATCATCCACTGTATCCAGACCAAAGAGAACAACTATTTAGTGGTCATAAGTACATGACAGAGATGGAAAAAGCTATAATTAGAACATTGAATGATAACAACATCCCCACAAGAAAGATGATATCCATCTTATCCTATTTGAGGGAGGAGTGACAAAGACTACCTTACAAGAAGAAAGATGTGGCAAATTTCGGAACAAAGCTAAACGTAATCATCACTGGATCGAGATATGAGGCGGGCATTGAACTACTTCACGTAAAAAGAAAGTCAGGACCCAAGCTTCTTTTACAAATTTGATGTAGATGAAGAGCTCGAGTTAAGAACTTGTTTTGGAGAGATGCGCACTCACTAAAATATTATGCGTAATATGGAGATTGTGTGAGCTTTGACACCACATATATGACAAATAAATACAACCTACCATTTGCACCTTTCGTAGGTGTAACAGGACATGGGCATACCGCTTATTTGGTGTGCATTCACCAAATATGAAACTGCAGAGACTTTCGATGGGTCTTCAAACGCTTCATTGAAGCAATGGGTGGAAAGCATCCTAAAACCATAATCACAGATCAAGACGCAGCCATGAAGTCAGCTATAAGAGACCTATTCCCACACTAAACATAGGAATTGCTTATTCCACATTAAGACAAAATGCTACAACAAGAATTTGAAATGCTTTGCGGTCAACAAAGACTTACCGTAGGAGTTCAAGATGTGGTTAACAACTCCCCGACAATACAAGAATTCGAGAACCTATGGACAAAGATGATTTCTGATTACAAGTCTGGAAAACAACAAGTATTTCAACAAGATGTGGGAAAATAGAGAGAGATTCATACCAGTCTACTTCAAAAATGATTTCTTCCCATTCCTACAAAGCACGCTACAAGAAGTGAGGGAACCAATTCAAGATTCAAAGATAATGTTGGACCAACATACAAGATCACAAGTTTCCTAAAGGAATACCAAAGAATAATAGATACAATCAACATCGCCGAGGACGTAGAAGACATAGTAAACCTACGTAAAAACACCCAAGCGGTTGAATTTGGATACAAAGATAGAATTACAAGCAATGCAAATGTACAATAGGCAAATTTACAAAGAAATTCATGACACAATTGAGAGCCACAACAAGACTTACATACAAAGAGATGGCGATAAAGGGCAGTATGAAGTATGGGAAAGGACAAATCAAGTGCACAAGAAAAGAAGAATAAGGAAGTATATAGTGCGATCGACCGATCAAGGATCGATGATTATAGCTGCATATGCTCCAAATTCAGTAAGGATGGAATCTTGTGCTCCCATATACTAAAAAATACTAGTAGAAAAAGAAGTTAGTCGATACCAGAGAAGTACATAATTGACAGGTGGAGGAAAAAAGAAAGAAAAATGCACCTCAAGAAGTTTGGTCCAGATACAAGAACGGATGAAATTCTCAGATTCAATGCCCTGTCAAGGAGTGCAGCAGAGTTAAATTCAACAAAGATCAAAAACTGAAGAAACAATGGAATATCTACTAGAGGAATTCTCAAAGATAAAAAAGAACCTTGAGATCATGCTAACGCCCAAGAATGTAGAAACAAAGCAGGAATCACAAATGCTACTTGAAGTGTCGCCAGAACCAATACATGATACGCATGAAGAACAAAGGGAGACCGCAAAACCATTCAGAGGATGGGACAAACATACAAGACCCACTCACCATAACAAAGAAGAAAGGAAGACCAGAGAAGCCAAAAAAGATGGAAAACCATGGTGGAGCTTGAAAGAGAGAAAAATAAAAGAAGCGAGATGAAAAAAGCAGAAAAATCAACTACATCCAAGAAGATAAAAAAATTTATCAAAAATATATGTCTTCAAGTGTTGAACTAAAACTATATTACCTTGTTAGAGTGTAAAACTAAAACTAAATATGATTGCGTGTCCAAAAGGAAAAAAGAACAAGAAGCAGAAGACAGGAGCGCAGGCATAAGGACTCCAGGGAAAAATCTCTGAATCAAGATGAAGGGCTTCACAAGAAGAAAAGGCGGAAATCTAAAAGGATAGCAAGAATTATTACATAGAACCATGTTAGACACATTGATGTACCAAAGAAGCATTAATGTTTTAAATTGACATAAAGAACAAGTTGTAGCCTATTACATGAGCAAGATTAACCAAAGATGACACTATTAGCTTCACGAACGAAAGAGAGACGACTTATCCAAAGAATCTATTTACATAAAACCAGACCGAGATTGCGTAAGCATCTTGGGCAAAATATCTATTCATCTTCGTGGATCCTATGAAAATTATACACAGAAAAAACAAATCACTATAAAATTAAACTAACAACAGTAGTTGTAACAACATAAAAGAATAAAAGTGGAAACACATACCGAAAACTTGAAACTAGTCACAAGATCTTTACGTCCAGAATTCTTAGAAGAAAACATGAGCTCATTAGCATACTTGATCCCGATATTAGGAATATCACTAGAGTTGAAGAGATTATAGAGAGATGACCGAGGAGATTTCCAATTCTCAAGGAACATCATAACATACACTCCAGAATCACAACTACAAAAAAAAAAAAAATATTTATATAAATTACAATAAATAGAAAAAAAAATTGAACATAAACATAATTCATTGGAACCTTGACAATTACGTTCCACCAAGACTTGAACTTTGGAATCTACAACCAATGAAAATAACATAAACAAAACTTACTGATTATAAGCAGGCTGACGAGGAACATAAGGGTAAATGAGTTTATAATCTTCAAAATTCATTGGAACCTTGACAATTCTGTTCCACCAAGTTTGAAATTTGGAATCTACAACCAATGAAAATAACAACAACAAATTAAACTTAGTCTAATATTTAAAAAGAATCTATACATTGAGTAATAAAAGAAGAAAGCAAGAAAAATTACCAATTTATCTCGACTTCAACTTGATAATCGGACTCAACTCATAGTAAGAATCCGGGAAGACAAAAGATATGTCTTTGATATCAACAACAAAAACAAACCAAAGCTCTTGATAGAAACATGGGAAAAACAACTAGCAAAACAAAATTTGTTAGATACATAAGATATATCCAACAATAGTAATTAAAGGAAATAAACATTACCAAATCGGATCGATGAATAGGTCGATTATTAGCAGAACGAGTGAAGGCTTTAATCAAAATATCTTCACTGGCATCATCAACATCTTTTAACAGTTGATCCCGCATAGTTAAACAATATAAGTAACAATATAAATGAAAGAGATGACATGAAAAAAAAAACAAGTATATCACTTACAAAGAACACTTGAGAAGAAATAATAGCTTTTTGAAATATCGATGGCCATTAGGCTGAAAATAAAGATAGTAACAAAATGCAGCTACAACAAAGTTATTGACGACACCACCAAAGGCTTGAGAGATTGTCCAACGCACCCGGAAAGTGCAACGAACTCCGAAAAAATTAATTGCATATTCACTGATTCAATAATAAATGATTAGAAACATAACATTAGAAAATACAAATCATAATTACAAGCAAGAAAACATATAAATTTAAGGAACAAGAACACATACCCACTGTGTCTAGATGACGCCAACTCACATATAGCCTTGTAATTCAAGATCTGAGACTTATTAACATTGAACAATGCCCTCTGAATCTCAAATTCATCTCCTAGAACTGAACTTGGCTTAACAAACCTCCGAGGACCATGAAGAGGGACTTTGCCACCAGTAGAAGAATTTGTGAACTTGTAACCAGACTGACTACCACCAAATTCATTGGGAGACAAATATGGATAACCATGAGTCTTGGATAGAGATTTATGAGAAGAACCAGAACTTAAATTCTGCAAGTTATTATTATAAGCAGCTTCAGACTTCTGAGCAAGCACATTAAGCTTCTGAGATAGAGTCCTTGAACCAGTAACAATAACCTCAGGAGAACAAGACTACAACTCAATGCAAAAGAAAAAAAAAGAAATCAAAACAATTACTAATATATAAATGAGATCAAAATACATATTAAATTAATAAAACAAACAAATTTGAACCATCGATCTGCGGGGGCAATCACCTTTGCAGCCTCTGCATCGTTGGCGAAGCACCTTAAGATTCTGAGATACGTCCTTGAACCAAGAACAATGACCTCGGGAGAAGATAACCGAGACTCATTAGAAAACAAAAAAAGTAAATCAAAAAATGAACTAATATATACAATAAAGAACAGGACAAATTATATTAAAACAAGCATCAAATATAGAAACACTAACATTAGCATGAGAAGAAGCCAGTTTAGATGAAGGAACCTTAGAAGTGGAAGGAATCTTTTTCGACAGATTAGGAGTAATGTTAGGAGACTCATCATCGAAAAAAAGGAAGAGTCTCGCATAACAATACCATCCCGGAAAAATATAAAGTAATCAACAACCGAAGAGAATAAATTCAAAATAAATGACACATGACAAACAACAAATAAAAAAAAAGCATAAACTCACAGAATTACAAGCCGAGGAGACATATATGCATTATAATCAATATCATCATCGGGAACTTCCTTGACAGGGATAACATCATCAACATTAACAAAGCAGGCACAACTTGAGATGAATTTTTTCGCAACAACAACAAATGATGGATCTCCGTGTTGCGAATGATGTACTGAATGACGAGGAGGATCAATCATAACTTTGTCAACAACACCTGAAGCAAACCTAGCTCTCTTGACACCAGAAAGAAGGAACATCAACTTCAACACGAAACTGTCCTTTAGATCCACCAAAGTCAAGCCAACCGAAAGATCAAAATAATTTATAAGAAGAAATAAAGAAAAAATAAACCAAAAATCCAATATAAAAAAGAAAAGAATACCATTGTCTTGATGATAAGATCTGGAATCAATAGGAGAAACATCAGCAGAAAAGGGGAGTATGAGAACCAAAGCGATAGGAGATGCAAAATCGGGATCGAGTTTTTATCATAGTCGACAAAAAACAACTTCAACACTTTGACAACTAAATCCTTTGACTTGCATTTCATTGAACAAACATGAGTCATCGGTTTAGTAAACATTGACTTGAATTGATCGGGAAGATTCTCAAGAGATAACAAATCCACAGGGAATAGGAGAAGCAAATTGCTTGCAATGATCTTCAATTACATGCACATAACACTTGCTTTCAAAGATTCTCGAAGGTCACAACCACGTGCATCTTGAAGCTTAGATAAGAAAAAACAACATCAACAGGGATCCTCAAAGCCCGAAATGGAACTATGAGAGACTGCCTCGCATTACATTTAAATAAAATTTAAAGAGGAAAAAAAATAATAATAGACAAAAAAAAAAAAAAAAAGAAAAGAATGCATACCTTTTGATAGCAAGAAAGTTTGAAATCAATAAAAGGCCTCATACCATAAACAGAAGAAGATTTCAGATCAAGGTCGAAAAAAATCTCTTATCATGTTCTCGCTTCCAAACTTTGATACGAGGAATAGAATCGGGTACTTTCCGATGAGAGAAATCGACATGATCCAAATACGAAACCTAGCAAAGTAATATAATAAAAAATAAAAATTAAAACTAATGATATAATAAATGCATGTCAATAGAAAACCGCACACATTGATAAAAAGCAAGTGACAGAAAAATATAAAAAAGGAAATGAATAACTTACAAAGAAGATAATACATGCAACCACCAAGAGTACCAGAACTTTTCTGACCTCCCTTCTTTCCTTTATTGAAATGCTTAACACCATCAATCAACCAACGCAACACAAACCCGGACCAGTCGAAAGTCTTCAAGTTCTCAATGTCTTCAAAAATACCAAGATACCGCGGACTTGGAACCAGATTAGAGTTAGGACACAGAAAACAGTGCAAAGCAACTACCAAGAAACAGACAACCACATCTTCATCACTTAAATCCGAAGACTTGAGCTTGTCAGCAAAGAATCCAACTTGAGGCAAAGAACTCAAACCAAACTTGGAGAGAACAACAGATTTGCCAATAGAGTAATCTGAAGGAAAAACTTTACCACCAACAGGAATGCCAAGCACAAGATTAACAGTATCAGCAGTCAATGGAATAACCTTTCCATTGACTATAAGATCACCAGACTTAGACTCAACATGGGAAGCCAACCACTTAGCAAATTTCTTGGGAACAAAGCACTTGTCAAAAAGAAGCAATGATTCAAATCCATAACTTCTAATGACATCTCTCTGGTGAGTAGTCAAAGAACCAATGACAAGATCAAATTTACTCACCGACGCCTAGTGAAACCATCATAGTTTCGAGAAGCGATTTCTCTTTCTTAGACTGTTAAAAAACAAATTAAACTAAAATTAGACATGCTAACAATACACGCTCAATTTACAAAAAATTTATCAATTCAAAACAAAAAAAAAATAAAAGTAAAGAACAGAAAATAAACCCGAGCAAGCAAAGCCAAACTCATCTTGCGCTTCAATTCCTTGATCCTTTTATACTAAGAAAATAGAAATAACAGAAATAATAAGAAAAATTAACAAAAAAAAAAAAGAAAAAAAAGGAAAAATATAATGAACTAAAACATTTTCTTACATCCTTTAGGCAATTTGTTGATATAAAGTTTTGTTGAAATTCCTAACAAAGAACCCACCGGAGGATGAATCCTGCAAAAAATACAATATTAGTATAACAAATGACACCTTATGATATAACAATGATACCAAAGTGGAGAAACAACAAAACAAATAAAACAACATGATTAAAAAAAGGAAGATAATTACATCTGAAGATATCTCAACATCGAAGAAGCTACATGATCTTCAGCATTTGGGATTTGAGAACACAAGATATCCTCACTTTCACTGTCAACTAGATCGTCAAAATCTTCTTCGATGATAATTGAACAGCTCGACGCCTTTTTTTTACTCCTAGTATCCATCTAGATAACACAAGAATATCGTAAGAGAATGACACTAACAATTTTAACAACAAACCATAAATTGAGGTAAAGTGACATTGATCCTTATTAATCACAAGAAAAAATATTCAGCCAACGAGTACGAGGCAAAATATGAAGACATACAACAAAAATTTCAATATAATTATAGAAATTAAACCATGCAACTAATAAACAGGAAGCATTTCATAGACTAATTTTGATACATTTGCTAAAACATAGCAAAACAAAGATAACCAACAAAGTACAAGCCAAATAGGAATCAAGACTAAAATGTATGATGCAAAACAACCACAATTACAAAAAGGAGCACTAATTGAGCTTAGAGTTCAGTATTCAGTTCACATGAAGCAGCTAACGCATTACACATCCATTGCATCATAATCAAACAAAATGGACAGGGAGAGGATGGAGAAGACAAAACATACCACGACGCCTTCACCAAAGACCACATCGGGTTCAACAAACAAGAAAATGGGTCAATACACCAGGGGGAACATGAACATAACAGAGATAGCAATCATTCAAGAACTCTGCTGAATCCGAATGCTTGAGCATTCATTTCAATTTAGCAAAGTGACAACAGATTCATTCATTTCAATTTAGCCGACAAAACTGTAGGGTTCGATTCATTTACATATGAAAATGGCATCCCGAAAGAATCAGGAAACACATGTACCATATCAAGTGTGCAAGCAATTGCATCTAAGAATGATGAGAAAAAAATAAAAAAAGTAGACGCAAAGCATATCAAGCATTTTGCGGTTCGCAAACGCTACGCCTACCACAACCAGATCTGAAGGACATCATCCACCAAATTCACGAGCAATCAATTTAACCCAAACACTAACACCTGCTCCACCTAACAAAACTAAATCGGATACAAGCTGGGAACAGAATCAACACATACCTTACACAAAGCGCCTCTCAAACTCGAAAATCATGAAAAATAAGATAAACAAAACATCGAAATAGCAAACCCTAATTAGACTACACAACTCAATCAGCAGAGAAACTACACATACCTTACACGATCGCCTCTCCAAACCGAGGAAATCATGAAAATAAGATGAACAAAACATCGTAATCACAAACCCTAATCGGAAGAGTAGAGGAAATGAGAGGGAAGACGACGAAGACCGGGTAAGTCGCCGTCGCCGCCCAGCGAGACGCCGGAAGCCACCTCGAATCGCCGGCGCCTCCAGCCGCCGGCCGGCGCCGCCTCAAAGCGCCGGAGTCGCCTCAGTCGCCGGCGTCGCCTTGAGTCGCCCAAAGGCCGAGAGACGAAGAGACGAGACGAAGAGACCGTAAATGAAAGCGGCGACGCGTCGTGAAATTACAATGCGGGGAAATAAAGGCGCGGTTTCCAAAATACGAACAGATGCCGGTGACATGTGGGACCCACATACCAGCGAGGCGGAGAACACAAACACCAACATACGATCCAGATCAACCAAAGAAGAATCCGATGGCTCACACATTCGGGTGAACAAAGCAAAAGAAACACCCGGGTGACATATAGATTTTCCGGTCAGAAAAGGCAAGTCCTCCGGAGGCTAAAAGTGCTGAGTTCATGCAATGGTACAGTACGGTCCGTAGCTCGGGGTCACGTCTCTTATCTATCTTTTCTTTCCTTCTTGATTTCTTCAGGACCTTCCTTTTTCTCTCTGTATATAATAATATAAAGAAAAGTCCTTTTTTTCTCAAGCTCAAGGCCTATTTTTCTTGTTTTCTGGACTACTTTTCTCCTCCCCTTTCGAAAACGGACCCCAGACCCAAACACAGTGCGACCATAACAACAGGCGCGTGCAGCAAAGAAAAGTTGGGCACACCACCATGCCATGCACCGATGCACGCAACTGGGTCAGTGCAGTGGCGTATGGATCGCATCTAGGAACAGGAGCTACACGTGCAGTTGCAGTTGCTGGCAGCGGAACCGTCTGGAACCCTCGCCACCGCAACCCACCGCCCTTGCCGCAGGCTGTAGCGCATCTTCGCATACTGCATACGGTGATGATGGGTACGGGACTTTGCATTCGACCGGCGATCGATCGAGTGGCTTCGCATCCACGGCAGATGCATGCACATCCCAGCCCCAAGCCCTCTCCCCAACCCGACCCACCGAACCTGCCCTCCTCACGGGCAAAACGGCTTGCTTGGATTGGACAGGATGCATGATATCACAGAGCTTGAACAAGGTGGCAGCTGAGGTAGGCCCCCGCCGGGAGCAAGGGTTGGCGTCACGGGCCGGCCAATCGTAGCCCGCGCGTCAGCCAACCTGTCCGCTCCGGCCCATGCTCCAGCTCGATACGCGCACCGGCTGGCACCGCCCTGCTGGTTGGGGCGCCCGCCGCCCGATCGGCCTGATCGGGAGCGCTCATACGGTCTTCACACGCGCAGGCAGGCAGGCAGCCTCCATGATGGCATGATTAATGGCGCTCATAACTTCGAAAAGATGGATAGGGATCTCCCACTTCTCCACTTGAGCTAGCTGTTGAAGGGGACATAATGCGTGAGCAGGATCTCCTACTACTACGTACTACTACGCTTGGTTTGGGCATTTGTCCAACCTAACCTCTGATCCCACACTGCAACAAGTTGCATTGCTCGTGCAAGTCGAAATCTCCGTTAATACGGAGCGCAAACCTAAAACGGTCCAGTCTGGAAGCTTGATAGTATATTACGTATATAAAAATGGTTTAGCTCCAGAAGCATCGGAGATCGATCATGCATTTCGCCAGCTAATGGCTGCCGGGATCTCCACCGAAGATGCTGGCAGAAGCGGCAACCTACTACCAAGCAGCATAATGGACTGGAGTCTGGAGTAGCGGTACTGGAGTACGTAGTGAGCATGCTGGATTTGGCAAAGCAGGCACGGTCACATGCGTGCCGCGACCGGCCGGGCGCCGCACCGGATCGCGGCCGCGCTGTCCCTGTCCCGTCCGCGGGATATGACGGCATCACGTTCGTCATCACCCGCGCGCCAGCCCAAATGACCTGCCGCCTGCCCCCCGTCCCCGTCCCCGCTCCCCGCTCCCCCGCGGTTGGTTTGCCCTCGGCAGCAGGGGTCACGCGACGCGATCGTCCAGGCCAGCGGGAGCCGGGCGGCGAGACGCGACGGGCCGGCGTCCGCGTCGTCCTCACGTCAACGCGGATAATGCCGCCTCGCCGCCGATCGAGTCGAGTCGAGCGGTGGCGGCGGTGGAGCACACGCGCGGAGCGGGGGCCCCGATCGAGCGGCCTTGTCGAGCACGGGCAGCGTGCGCCGTGCGCGGCAAAGTTGCGGTGGATTTGCCGGGCCGGCCGGGGCCCTCGGCCTGGCGCAAATCCGTTGGTGTTTCCGAGGGAGATTTCCCTCTGGAAAGACGAGTTTTGGACGGTTTGTCCTTTCCAGTAGTAGTATCATCACACGACTGACTGCCCACAGTATCCCTTTTCAAATCAAAAGAAAAAAATGGCTCAGCGTACCGGATTTCAGAACAGCACAGACTTGTTCAACAAACTACGGCACGCGATCGAGGGCGATTCTTTGACGTGTATTTGTGCAGAACCAAAACAGTTTTAAACTGTTCTAGAAAATTCTCGAGGGTGAATAATTCTAACTTCATGACACGATCGAGAAACGTCTAGAAAAGTAGAAATAGTAGCTCAAGAGAGAGCGAGCGCTATCCCCCTCCCCCCCTGTCGTCGTCGTCGGCAGCAGTATATGGCATTGAAATGTACGGGGTAGTAGATACAGTATATATACACGTCGGAGCAATTAAACTCGAAGTTAATTAGTGACATGATCTGCGTGGACTTGCCCGACAAGTTGAATTAGCCCACAGGCCATCCACCGATAGATGGAGGCCATTTGCGACATTTCGCGCGCGCGCGGCACGTCGTCGCAGCCTCGCAGATCGACCCCACCCAGCTAGTGGCCGCCTAGTGCCGACTGGTGGTGGTCTCCGGAGTGGGAAGGCAAAGCCAGCTAGATGGACGTGGACTGGCAGCGATGGCATATCACATGTTGATGAGGAAGATAAGTGGTCGTTAATTACTCACAAGCACGTTCATTAACACCATACTTTTCAACTACTTACGAGTAGTATATAACTACAGTACTTCAATTTGACTGTCAACGCGGGCGGTGGGCTGACATACTGGCCCAAACGACGACGTCAAACCGCCCTCCATAAAAGCTGAGCCTTGTCTCTTATTAGGTTAACCGCGCGGTGAGGCTGACGCGTCTGAGTTGCCGCTTTCGTACGTCGCAATATCTTTTCCCTGCTCGATCTCATCGTTTACATACTCACGTAAATTACCTTGGTCGTCAGTTTAGCGTGTGTCATAAGCTTAAGCTAGGCTTTCATGTCGTGCTGGGAAAAGGGCAGGCTAAACCATTGTCTAAGCGTGAAGTTTAAATATTCGTATATACTATACTATATATGCAAAGTGGTACGAGCTGATGATCTAGCATGTACACGCGGCGAAGATCTGCAGTGATGCTATGATTAAATAGCAATGTCCGTACAGCGATTCTGGCTGTCTAATGACCTACTCCCTGGCGCCAAGACCTGCAATGATCGATCGCCATGCTAACCAAGATCCCCCAACTCCAAGATGATAGCTCGAGCGGGCCCCACGGCTCCCATGACCCGGCATCGGCACGTGGGCCCCCACCACCCAAAAATCCACGAGATCAACATTTCGCGTTTTTTCGCTTGGCCCACGGCGGCCCACGTGTCCCCAAGCCCACGTCACCGTCGCCGCCCCTACCCCACCACCTACCGGTACCATCTCCTTCCCCGCCGGCCCGCCCCAACAAGCGCGCCCACCCCAACATGACGAACTGACGAACGGGCGCTGCGGCAACCTTCTCCTATAAAGCAAGGAATAGTCGCAGCTTGCTCCAGCTTCGCAGGCTTTCCTTTCCTGCTGCCATTAGTAGCGAGCAATTAGCGAGTGCCATCATCACGGCTGCCGGTTGATCGAGAGAGCGATCGAGGGAGAGGTCGTCAGATCGATCACGTACGTTCGATGGAGGCCCTGGGGAGGTACTGGGGCGTCGGGGGACGGCGGTGCGGCGCGTGCGGCGGCGCGCCGGCGGCGGTGCACTGCCGCACGTGCCCGGGCGGCGCGTACCTGTGCGCCGGGTGCGACGCGGGCCACGCGCGGGCGGGGCACGAGCGGGTGTGGGTCTGCGAGGTGTGCGAGCGCGCCCCGCCGCGGTCACGTGCCGCGCCGACGCGGCCGCGCTCTGCGCCGCGTGCGACGCCGACATCCACGACGCCAACCCGCTGGCCCGCCGCCACGAGCGCGTGCCCGTGCAGCCCATCGGCGCGGAACCCGCGCCTTCAGTGGAAGCGGCGCTGCTGTTCGGCGCCGCCGCGGAAGAGAAGGACCATGACGACGATTACGCCGCGGCCAAGGTCGCCGCCGACGCCGGGAAGCTGGACTTTTTGTTCGCGGACGTCATGGACCCGTTCCTCGGCCAGGACTTCGCTGCAGGCAGGTTCCCGCACGCCGACAGCGTTGTGCCTAACAACGGATCCAGCGGCGGCGCTGTGGACCTTGACTTTGGCTTTGGTGGTGGTGTCGCCGCCGCAGCCGTCGCTGCCAAGCCGTCCTACAGCTCCTACACGGCGGCGTCGCTCGGCCACAGCGTAAGTAGTAGTAGTTTGACACTATGCTCGTGATCGTTTGCCATTCCTATTGCATAGTATCTGATCTTCGTTTCGGTTTCGGTTTTGGTCCATCGAGCAGGGCTCGTCGTCGGAGGTCGGCCTGGTCCCAGACGTCATGTGCGGCCGCGGCGGGAGCGTGACCGGCGGCGTCATCGAGCTCGACTTCGCGCAGTCCAAGGCGGCCTACCTGCCTTACGCTGCAACGACTCCAACCCACAGTGTAAGACGAAGAGCACGTGCAAATCGAAGTTGCTATGCTAGCTAGGATGATGGATGTGATGCATGGATGCACCGATCTGAACTTGGTTTTGGTATGTCGTGCAGGTGTCGTCTTTGGACGTGGGTGCGGTGCCGGAGCGCAGTGACGGCGGGGTCATGGCGGGCAGGGTCGCGACGACGACGACGCCGCCGGCAGCCGCGGCCGCGGCGGAGAGCAGGGAGGCGCGGCTGATGCGGTACCGCGAGAAGAGGAAGAACCGGCGGTTCGAGAAGACGATCCGCTACGCGTCCCGGAAGGCCTACGCGGAGTCGCGCCCGCGCATCAAGGGCCGCTTCGCGAAGCGCTCGGATGACAACGACGGCGATGCCGATGCCGATCTCGACGCGGCGCCGGCGCCGGCGCCGGCGAGGTCGTCGCAGCAGCAGCAGCAGCAGCCATCTTACCCCTACGTGCTCGACTTCGCCGCCGGCTACGGCGTCGTGCCCACATTTTGATGACGCGTACGAGCCTTGCTGCCCGTGTTTTTTGAGCCGGCCGATGCATGGATTGGGCTTGGGCCGGCGTGACGCGCGCATGTGCGTGCCATGCTGTATGCGCGCGTACTACACGTGTTTGCTAGAGCGGCGAGCTCTAGTTGGTGATTGCTTGCCGTTTTGGGCTGGCTAGCCATGGTTAAAATTAGCAGCAGGCTAGTAGAGTGTACTACTACTAGTATGTGTTTGCTGGAGCCACCAGTTCTAGTAGTACGTGATTGTGTAATTTTGGATCAGGAAGATGCTTTAGCATCTGATGACGACGGTCTATTTCAATGGTCGATGTATGCTATATTTGGAAAGGCCTCGATCTATTGCAAACTGCGTGCATGTGGCTAGCATGTGCATGCTATACTCCTACTTTGGAGTTTGGAGTATCGAAGCTCCGTACGGCAGATTAAGGCCCTAGCTGGCAGCCTGGCACGCAGTTCAACCTATGATATGATGATCCTAGCCATCGTTTGAAATGGTTGCGCACGTATCGGTTTCAATTTTTATGTATGCGAATATATGTTGTGAGGCGTTGAGTTTGAGGAATTACTCTACTTTATATAGGATAAGATAGGCCGTAAGTGTGTTCATCATGAAATCTAGCTAGGATGATACTGATTAATGAGCAAAGTTCAAATTGACGGTTTGTATGTAGGCTTGTTTCCTTCCTGTGTGTACGATGGGTCTCCATATTGAATTATTGATAGGCCCATCCTCAGAGGATCTCGATCTCATCCATATCAATTATCAACGAAAGGATAGTTCCTAGTTCGTAGACTTTCTTCCAAGAAAGACGAGGCATTCAGATTCGTGTAAGCCGGCTCCTTTGACCTTAAGCCGGGTCCCACTTACTCCTTAAGATAAGGTTTGATTATTCTTCAAGACACACGCACATTCATTCCTAAGGTATCCGGATCGTTTAAACCGATCCTTGACCTTATGGTGCGTTGTGCTTAAGATGAGGCCTAACAGGGCTCAAAACATTCCACCCTGTAAAAACCATGAACCAAACCTATGAGGTCTCGAAGAAACAACATCACAACCGACAACATGGTAACTCCCTATTACGGCATACCTAACGACGCAACGCACCGCCTGAACTCGGAGGCTTAGGTTAGGGTGTGACTCCCGCCGCCGCCGCCGCCGTTCGGTGTCTCCACTGCTGGTCCCCCTCCCTCCTCCTCCGGCATATCGCCGGAGGTCGGAGGGAGTCGGGATCCATTGTTTTCTAGTAAGTTTTTTTCTATTAGATTGAGTCTTTAGGTTTATTTAGGGTTTCTCCATGCCAAGTTTCTTGGTATTGGAGATTTATCTCTTCCTCCTGCTCTTCTCCGGCAATGGCGAGGGTGTAGGGTGGAATTGTCTTCTCTATGGCGGACATATTGAAGATGAAGACAGCATCTACGGCATCAAAGATCTTCATCGACATGACGACATGGAGACTTGTGTTTCCAAACGGCGGCATCAAGGCGGAGATGATGCCGCCGTCATGGAATAATTTTCTCCGGTCCCTTCTTCGTTTTGTTGTGGTTGGATCTGGCCACCATGAATTACTAGGGAGAATAATTTTCAGATCAGTCTTCCTCGTTCTTCGGTGGCAGAAAGAAGAAAAAGGAAGGCACAAGGAAGAAGAAGAAGTTTCTCAACTCCGCCTGCAGGAATGTTGGCCGTCCGTTGGACATCTACTGTCTGGCCGAAAACAATTGTTGCCGAGTATTTGCCTGTGCGGTCATCCATACAAAGCGTCAAATAGGTTTGGGTTTGAGATTTGGAGCTATTAACAGCATGGGTACAATTTAGATAAATTTTTGGATATTTATGTAATCCAGAGGAACTGTAATGTGTTGATGTACCCAGCTATTATCTAATATAATTCTTCTTTCATAAAAAAAAACCCGACAACATGGTAACATAAAGAAGATAAGCTAGCTAAGAAGGCCTGAGTAATAGGTTAAACCAAATGCAGTGAAAACCTCTCCATCCTCACTAAGCTTTTTTCCTTTTCCTTGAGAAAAAAACCTCCATTTCGTATGCATAAAAGTAATAGATCGATGCACCACAACGTGAGGATAAGTAATGGTTTTTATTTTTAAAGACATAGTCAAACCAAATACCAGCTGATACAAGGCAGCAAAAAGGTCCATCTTAGTTTTGTAAGTAGCTCCTTGCCCTCTACTTAAGCTCAAACAGTTGAGTTAAATTTGTTGATACTACCCATCCCCAGAAAGAAAATCGTCATGATATGCCCACCATATATAGTGAGAAGAAACACATCACATAATCTTCATCGCCTTTCATTCTCAGCCTGCTGTGGGCCGATTCAGCTATGTGTGGGAGCGAGTTTGCCTTTACCGGCAGCATTCAGGCCCATTCCAGGCCCAGGCAAAATTCCTGGGACCGTTCACTGACTTCACTCCTTGCCTCTTCTTCCCCCTTTTTTTTGAAACCCAACACACAAATCCTTCCCCCCCCTCCCAACATTCACTCCGCGTGCGCGCTCGCTCTCGCGGCGGCACCTGGGCGATCACTGCCGCCGCCCGCCGCCCTGCTCTAGGTGCGCAGGTCTGCGTCGGTCCCCTCGCTAGGACTTCGCCGGTCCCTTCGCCGACGACGGGCACCCACCAGGTATGTGCACCCTGTCTCGCCCCTTCCTGGTCTGCGAAACCTGGCACCCGAACCCTAACAACTAAAGCTATTTGGATATTTGTGTTCGGATCTGATCTAATTAGAAGTGTATATACGTATTGTTACTACTATCGTCGAATTTTTTGGCAATAAAGCGTCTCCATCCTGTGGATTGTGGTTGAGGAAGACGATCACTGAACATTGTGCGCTGCTACATGATACAGCTACGTTATTGTGGTATGCTAGTCACTGTATTTCACCGAGTAGGTTAGAGCTTTTATGCTGGTAATGCTCGTGGATAGTGTGACATTTTGAAATGGTCTATGAAGAATCCCTGGTCTTATTGCAGAGGTCAGATCAAATCTAGTGGTTGTGATCTGCATAATTTGAACCAAGGGCAGTTTTCGAGTGGGAAAAAAACAAAAGCAGTTTGGAGTTGAAATGTATAATGCACTGGTCTATGCTAATACGTTTGTTGGTTTGATAAATGCATATGGTGTGGTTCTTTGGCACTGCACACATATACAGTGTTTGCCGCTAATTTATCTCAGGTGTGATTTCTACTGTACTTTAATGTATGGTTTTGATGGTTATATTGCTTTGCTTCAATATTTGACTGCTGTAACTTGCTTGGTTAGTTAAGGATCATTGATGAATTGGTGATCCAACTATGCATAATGCTGACGTGCAGGAAGTATGCTTATTTTTTCCAGCACGTTCTCGCTGTTGCTCATATTGCTGCGCTTCTGTGCTGCTGAATCTCTCCCTCTTGCCATGTTTTATGAATGGCGTTTCCTTGATTGTGATTTGTGAAGCTTGATTGAATCACACAAGATGCTTTCAGAGTCTTATTTCATGCAGTTGTTTTCCCATTTGTCAGGTTCACCTGCAGTTAATTTTGTAAATTATTGTTATCTCTGTAGCTGCGCCAATGGAAGTTGAACTGCCAAACATCCATAAAGTGAGTAGCAATTTCCTCTTTAAATTGCACCCTTGTAGGGTATGCTGATTAGTAATTTCACCTTTTCAGCTCTGGTTATCCCTATATTGTACTCTCCATTCCAATTTATGTCATTCTAGCTTTTCTTGGTAGATAGCTTTTGCTATGTATCTAGACATAGCATATATCTAGACCCATAGCAAAAGCTATGTACTTAGGAAAGCCAAAGCAACTTATAATTCTAGCTTTTCTTGGAGGGAGTAGTATTTTAACAATCTAATATATTATTATATTTGTTAATGTGTAGGCTACTTCAGGTGACCGTTGGAGTTTAGCCAGCAGCCAATATCCGTCTGGTAAATTTCCTAAGGTCTCAGTGGGTATCACGATTCCAAGGGCAGGTACTGTATCAAGAGGCGGAGATGCTACCCCAACCCCTACATTTGACAGGAACTTGTCTCAGGGAACTGATGGTTTATCAAGACCAAAAGCTAATAATACTTCACTTCGGGTTTCACAAGAAGCTGTGAACCATGTTTCATCCACTGAAGGGGCTCCTGAAGCTGACCCTGTTATGAAGTTTTCTGTATCACAACCTGATGACAATGCATGTGAGCAAACAGGAACCTTTTCCTTTGGAACAAGAAGAGAACAAGGCAGCAGCCTTGATAAATTGCAGACACCTGAATTTGTAAGTTCCCAAAGAAAACAGAACTCGGAGTCTGCAGATAAAGGCAAGCCCAATAGTGAGATGCTCAGGATGAAGTTGTGGGAGATCCTTGGTGGCACTTCGCAAAACAAGCAGGCCGTTGCTTCACCAAACCCTGATGACATCGAGATACCTGATCAGCCTAAAAGTCAAACTGTCAAAGGACCATCTTCAGGGAACAAGGAGGATTTCACTTCAGCTTTTCCTGATAACATCAAGACACCAGATCCACTGAAGCGTCAAACGGTGAACTTCACAAAGTGTAAACTGTCCCTTGATCCAATCGAGTCAGATTCTGATAGTCCAAAAGTTGTTGAAAGAAGACCTGTTACTCGTTCCTTGGGACGCAAGAAAGCACCAGCATCCTCCTCCTCCAAGAAGCAGAGCCGAAGTGCAAAGAAACCATTATCTACTTTTCGCTCTACACCCAAGAAGAAAACGCTGGACAATGTGTTTACCTTTAATGAGAAATGCACACCTAAAACAATGGATCAGGGTGAAATGAATAAAGCCACTGAGTCACCTGGCAGTGGATCTCATGACTCTGCCAAAAAAAGAGAAATCAGGAAACAATCGTATCGTTCACCCCTTTCTCCAACTAAGGATGAAGGGATTAAAAGTTCTGAAACAAGTTTTGCAAAAGGTTAGTACCACATTGCCATTCTGTCATACACTTCATACAGAAGAAATCATTAGTTTGACGTGCAGTACAGCCTTACATTCCCTTTTGTGTTTAGTGTTGCATATCAGAAAAAGTCAAGTCCAACATGCTGTATACCATGCCCTATTTGTCTAGTCCCTTCATGCATGATGGACCATGTACATGTTTTTGGGGCTAAGTCTGCCTGTTAGTATTTCTGGGTTTCTTGATCTGTTGGATACATTTAAACTTTTCTAGTTACTATACATTTTCAACTATTTGCATATCTATGCAGAATCACAAGCATATATTTCATGAACTGTGATTTAGGCTGTCTCAGCATGTTGTCATTTCTTTATGACTTCCTTGTTTGCCAATTCCAGTATGCTAAAATCATTTTTATCACAGAATATATTCAAATCGAAGATATGATTTTATGTGATCAATAATGGAATAACAGGAACATTTTTCCTATACTGCATGGTAGTTTACATATATTTGTTTGGTATTATTTGCTATGTTGAGCTGGCTTTTTATTTGGATTTGACTGCATTACTTTTTTAAGGACATTGGAAATAACTTGACTGGTGTTCTACTGGTATGTTTGTGGCATCTTTGGGACAAAGTATTCAACTGCCATATTTGGAATCAACTTTTAGTATCAGTCATCTCAAGTTCTTCCCTAAGGATGTTTTTGGCATGCTACTCATAACTAATATGTGGTTCTTCAAATTCAGGATATAAATCTTACAAACGGCCTTCAGATATCGATGGCCCTGATAAATCTCCTGTTGAGCATATGGGTAGGAAATCAAATCTAAAAGAGGGGAGAATGAGCAAAAGAGACTTATCTTCACCTGCTCCTTTCTCTACTTCTGGTAAAACTGCTTACTTTCCTTCATTGAGTATTTGAGTCCATGGTTAGCAGTTCTTAACCTTTTTTTTTTCAGCAACACAAGAAACTACAGATTCTGATAAAGAACCAGAACAATGCCCAGAAAATTTCCTAACCAGGTTCTGTCTTATCCTATATTAATAAAATGACGTATATATACTAGTTTGTTAGTATGTTTGATTACATTCTTGATTTTTGCCAGGTCTTTTGATCAAGCTTCCAAGCAGTCAAGTCGAAGTGCAAAGAAACCATTTTCTACTTTTCACTCTACTCCCAAGAAGAAAATGCAGGGCAATTTCTTTACCTTCAATGAGAAATGCACACCTAAAATAGTGGATCAGGACCAAATGGATAAAACCACTGAGTTGCCTGGTAGTGAGTCTCCTGGTTCTGCAGAAGAAAGAGAAAACAGTAAACAAACATCTCATTCACCCCTTTCTCCAACTGAGGATGAAGGGACTAAATGTTCTGAACAAAGTTTTGCAAAAGGTCAGAGTACCACATTATCATTCTGTCATACACTTAATACAGGAAAGCATTTGGCTAGATCATGTTACATTCCCTTTTGTGTTTAGTTCCATATCGGTAGAAGGCAATGCAATGATACTGTGTACTGTGACCTATTCCCCTCTCCACACACAATGAGCCATGTACATATTTTGGCACTAAGCCTACTTCTTAGTATTTCTGGCTTGTTAATCTGTTTGATATATTTCAACTTAGTCTACATTTCCAACTATTGCATGCTTATGCAGAATTCCAAACATATAATTTCATGAACTTTGAATTAGGCTGTCCTGTTATCTTGTTATTTTCTCGTGACTTTCTTGTTTGTCAATTACAGCAAGCTAAAATATATATTTTTAATCACAGAATATATTCAAATTGGAGATATAATTTTGTGTGATTAATGGAATAACAAAGGCATTTTTATATTCTGCATGGTAGCTTACATATATTTAGCTGGTATTATTTTCTATGTTGTTTGCTTTTTATTTGGATTTTGACTGCATAGCTTTCAGAAGGATGCAGCTCAAGTTCTTACCTAAGGATGTGTATGGCATGCTACTCATAACTACTGTGGTTCTTCAAATGCAGGATATAAATCTCACAAATGGCTTTCAGATATCAAGGGCCGTGATAAATCTCCCCTTGAGCACATGGGCAGGAAATCAAAACTAAAAGAGGATAGAATGAGCAAAAGATACTTATCTTCACCTACTCCTTTTGCCACTTCTGGTAGAACTACTTACCTTCATTGATTGTTGACTCCATCGTTAGCAGTTCATAACCATTTTTGTTTCAGGAACTCAAGAAACTATAGTTTCTGACAAAGAACAAGAACAATGCCCAGAAAACTACCTAACCAGGTTCTGTGTTATGCTGTATTAAGTAATTATATGTCTTAGTTTGTCAGTTTGTTTGATTATGTTCTTCATTTTCATCAGGGCTTTTGATCAATTGGTAGTGGTTCTGGGAAGGTTCCAAACTAAGATCAAGTCTGAAACAAACAAGAAAAGTTCTGAGATACTTTCAGCTACTCGAGAGCTAATATGTCAGCACCTTGAGGGGGTTGAGGTGCAGATGCAGGCTGATGTGTAAGATCTTGTCCAAGTGCTATCCTGAAATCAAACCTTCTTATCCTCATATACACATATATACATGGTCTATATATAAATATAAATATCACAAAAACTATTGGTGCAGTTACTTGATACATGTCATTTTGACACTTATTTTAGGGATAAAATGGTCAACGCAGGCAAGTCTAAAAGGAAACGCCTAGAATCTACATTTGAAGGTACAACTTTCGTCATGTTAATGCTTCCAAGCTGAATTTTATTTGAGAGTTATCATGACAGGATCTCTTTGGCTGTACTCGATCATAGAGCAGTAGATGTGCATTGCTATCCAATATTCACGATTCCTCATTCTCTATCTATTTGGATTATTCAACTCAAGCAGTGTAAAAGCTCTTTATTTAGTTCTACATATGCCTTTTGGAATCTACAGCAGCTATGTGAAGTACATTTTGAATCATAGCAGTGAGAACCATATCCTGTTATTTACAACTTATCATGTACTTAGTAGAACGTAACAATAAGGTCATAACCAACCAAGCATAATATGCAATTGGTGCAAATAGAACCCCAAAGCCCAGCCTGACTGGTGTTACATTGGTAGATTTGATGCTTATAAACTCATTCACCATTCTATTATGCTGAAGCTTTTGCCAATCCCATGAAAGATTATTTGAGAAATTCGTTGTGCCATCTCCTAATCTGTGCCCCCATTATCCAACATGGATGTTTTTTTTTAATCTTTGTTCTTGTTATTTGGATCTTTGTGGGCCTTGTTCTCTATCTGTGTACATATCTAAGTATGCAGCCGTGTTAATTTTCCTAGTTTCCTGCTTTTTTTCTTTTCTTTTTTGCTTTTTTTATTGCATGTTATTAGTAACAAATTATGTCTTTTGAGTTTTGATACACAGATCAACAAGAAAAGCTAAGGGTTCTGCATGAGAAGTTCAAGGAGGAGGTCAACAAGCAGCTTCTGAATTGCAAGAGTTCTCTTGAGGATTTTGAATCCTACCATGCAGAACTTAAGGGAGTAGCTGACAAGCAAAGTAAGTCTTAACACTACCCCTAACCTCTGGAGCAATGTAAATGAAGCATCTGATGGATCATTTTTTTTTTTACAATTTCCAAAACTGTGAAACCATGTTAACTTTGTGAACATCAAGTCTTGTCAAGTAAATACCTGTGAATCCTTGCTTATTCCATACATTTCAATTGTATTGCTCCTAGCTGTTTGTCTGTTTGGAAATATTGAGCGATTGATTTTGCGTTCATAGACATTGCTTTGGCATTTTTTACTATAGCTGTATTAATTTGTATCACTGACAAAAAAATCTGTTTATTTTTCTACATGATCATTTTTTTCTACGACAGACCATCAGAGTTACCATTTAATTTATTCTGTCTTTATTATTTACATCGGCAGAATCATCCCACAAGAAGCTCCTAGTAAATGCTGAGAAAACAGTAGGCGCTCAGATCAATGATGCAGAAACCAAAATTGCAGAGGTCCAGAAGGTAGGTCGAAAGCAGTTTTCAAATCTCATGTGCGTCTTATTGGCCAAATGCTCATCTCTTTTTGACACTTCTGTAGAGAGCACGGAAGAGGATGAATGGCCTGAAATATGTGCTCAAGGAGCTGATTACAGAAACTGCAGATTGACTGATGATCGAAGTTCCTTTACTCTGTCCAAGTACATATTAGTGGTGCAAAGATTAGGATACACAGGATGCACATCGCAAACACGTCTAGGGTTCCATTTGAAAGGGGTACAGGAGAATCATGATGCACATAGTTTTTTGTTAGAAATTGAGTCCTGCAAAGACAATTTAACTTCCAGACGTCCATACTCATTTTCTGGGTCTTACCTTCGGTAATTTTCACTACCTGGTCGATGTGCACAGTGCACTGCTGTGTTGGTTGCACTATTTCACATGAGTGGCCAAGTACTATACAGAAAACCGGACACCCAGTCTTTTACCGGCATGTGACCTATAGGATGCAGTGTGTACTGTTGCCCTTCGTTCTTCCCAAACTCCTTTGCGAGCTGGAATACTAAATGTTTAATGAAGAGCTATTTTGCCTTAATGTTAACGTGATTCGACGCTGGCTTGATGCTGTGCACTGAAACCAAATGGGGTCATAATTTGGTGGTGCTTTGATTGACCTGTTTGTGGCGCTGTTTATGCACGGATTTGCAATGTCGTTATTCCATCTTGTCTCACGCTTTCTCATGCCTCTGTGGCCTTGTTTCTTCCCACCCAACTTGGTGATGTATGAATGTATCAAATGGTTCAAATCGTGCAGTGGATTCCATAAGCAGTCACAGGCAGCTCTGTTGGATCATACAAAGATCACAATATAGTGGTGGTCTTAGTCTAGTCGCATGGTGTATCTTGGGAATCGTAGCGTGTGCTACGATTCTCTAGGTGCACCATGCCCTGCCTCTAATTAGTGTACAGGGTGTCGACTACTTTGGAAAATTTGTAGATTCTGCAGAGAAACTTCGGCGCCGCAAACACGGAGAGGAGGCTGCGAGTGCATGTACTTCATCCAACATGAAATTTCTCCTGGAAAGAATATAATCTCGCGCGAGTTTGACGGGCCACACGCAGGCATCTAATCCATGCTGTCGGTCTACTCTACTGACGACTACCTGAACTTTGGATGGCATGAGCATGAATGAATTTCTAACGGTTCAGGTGCCCCTTTCCACTAATAAAACGGAACAGGACACCCAGCATAACAGTGGTGGTGGCCAACATCTGGTTCCCTCAGCCAAGGGACCATTTGGAACAAGCACAGATTATCTTTTAAATCTTTTTTTTTTGAGATTTTGCGGGAAGTGAGTCAGGAGCCCTTCCTAATTAATTAAGAAGTAGGGAAAAAACACACTAGTGCATACCGCAGTTAGCCGCCTAGGCGGGCTGTGTGCAAGAAAAAAGAGACTACTAGATCCTCAACATGAACTGAGCAGATACTGTTCCTTAGACTGACTCCAACGGCACAAACCCAAACCAGAGACTCATGCACAGTAAAATGGGCACTCATGCAAAACCGGGGCGCTCTCCAACAACACGTACGCAAAAAGGCTCTCACCTCTCCCCCCACGCCTCCTCCCCCCCACCGCCACTCTCTCCCGGGCGGATCCGGGCCGACGCCGCCCCCCCTCCCGGGCCGCGCCACCCCTCCCTCCCCGGATCCGGCGGTCGCGGGCGAGGCTGGATTTGGTGGCCCGGGCGGCGAGGAGCTCCGCCCGGCGGCGCCGGTCCCGCCGGCCCGACCGGCTCGCCCGCCCCATGGAAAAGAGCCCCGCCGGCCGCGCTTTGCCGTGGAAGCGCGGGCCGCCACCGACACGATCTCGCCCGGCCGAGCCGGCCGCACTTTCGCCCGGAAAGCGCTGGCCGCACACCGCTTCGCTCTGGGCTCGCCTCGCCGAGCCGCCCGTCGTGGGCCCGCCTCGCCGCCGTTGTCTCGGCGGCCGGCGGCGGGATCTCGGCGGTGGCCGCTCTCCCTCCCCCCACCTCGTCGCCCTCACCTCCGTCCTCTTCCTCCTCGACAGGGTCACGCCCGCTTCCTCCTCCTCATCGCATCCGCTCCTCGCTGCGCCGGGCCCACCACTACGACGCAGAGATTTTGCGTCGTCTCTCCCAGACACGCATCTTTGCGTTCACTTTCTCCTCCGATGCAAAATGGGTCGTTCGTTTGCGTCTCTTGTTGGAGGGCATTTTTGGATATGCAAAACACTGTGCCGACGCATTTTGCGTTTGGGTTGCGGTTTGGGTGGTCTGTTGGAGTCGGTCTTACTATCAGATTTCCAATCACATCCAGGACAAGGGAGAGAGGGGGGCTTGGCTGACCTCGAACGTTATGCACGAGCTCTACGTTAAGGTGGTCTATTTGTTTTTGAGCTCTACTTCATTCGTCCCTAAAAATATCTGCCGCTTTCGTTTTTAAAAAGTAAATTTGACTATATATATTTTAAAATATTAATAATTATGGTATATAATTAATATCGTTGGAAAGATCTTTGAATCTAGTTTTTAATAAATTTATTTAGAGATAGAAATGTTACACGTATTTTTTACAAATCGAGACAAACTTGTGGTACAAAAACCCAACAGATATTCTAGGACGGATGGAGTAGTTTTAGGATTTTTTTTGGCATATTAACAGCTAGTTTTCTACCTTTTGTTTTTTATTGGCTTCTGTAATAAACATTTAGCAGCTTTGCAGCACGCTAAAAGCTAGAAAAACCTATTTAAAACGTGTTTTCCATATTTTTTTTTCTCATAAAGTCATAATAAGGTAGCTTTCATATCAGCTTTTTGGATTGGCTGGTAGATTTTAGATAGAAGAAGGCAGTCGCTTGAACAATCAGCGAGAGGGCTGGAGCCTTAACTTAGATGGGGCTCGACGTCGTTGTGATTGTGAAAAAAAAAGCAGACAGAGATCTGTTCCATGCTTCGACAGAAAACCTTTTGCCGGCTTTCTAAAATACAGGGCTCCAACTTTTTTTTTTTTGCGAGAAAAAAAAACAGGTACGTACGTCGAGCTGCCGCACTAAATTAAAGTCGTCGGCTGCAGGTGGCGGAGCTGGTGCTGGTCTGCTGGACCCGTTGCCGCGGGCTGCGGCGAACCGAACGGAACGGGTCGATGCGGACAAAGCAAGCTGCACCTAACGAAGCTGTCGGAGAAGAGGCTTGTCAGATCACAGCACACAGCTTCTTCAGCCTGGTTACTCAACGTCGTCCTAATCCATCATGTGTCATGACGACACTCTTCTCCTCGTCCTCGACCATCATCGACCTCCATGGATGATAGATGATGATGGCGAGTTGCCGACAAGCGACCCAAACGGTCGGTCATCTGCTTGTTTCTGTTTGCGTTGCCGCTCCACTCTGGCAGCGGCTCCGTTTGGAATTCAGATGGATCCACGCTGCAACTGAACAGTTTCGTTTCCATTGAGGTTTAGTTTTACCCGGTTTAGTTTTACCCATCTCATCTCATTTCCTGCTCTTTCCGCTGCGTTTCTCGGTCCAATTCTTTGATCCAACTCTTTGAATCACAGCTCCAGTTCCAGCCTCATTTCTTTACATTTCAGACCAACTGTTGGCAGTCACAAGCACACACACAAAAAAAAAAGAGAGCAACAGAAAAAAGAAGCAAGAAAACGAGCTCTCATCTCTCGCTGATTACAGAACTACTACCACTAACAGTAACGCCACTCTGCTCGCTCCGACTCGGCACGTCGTCGGCCGCGCTAGCCGGCCAAGATCTCGCCCCACACTCCACGCACCTCCCTTCCTCGCCGTCCTCGGAGCCGGAGCCGCCGCCGCCGCCACCGCAGCCGACGCTGACGACGGCCACGTCACGGCCCGACGCCGGCGTGGCCAGGAACGTCGGCCTCTCGTCGCCGGCCATGATGACCACCACGTGCTCCCGCCAATGCTCCCCAGCGGCCTTTCCGGCCGCCGCGGCCTTCCGTCGCCGGACCGGCTCCCGGCGCCCGGGCCGGCCTGGCGTTCCAGGTCGTCGTCGTCGTCCGGCTCCCCCCGGCCAGCTTCCAGTAGGAGCAGGCCAGCGCCAGGAGTGACAGCGCGATGAGCCCCAGCATGGCGGCCAGCCCGCCGAAGAGGTACGGCACCGGCGACTGCCACGACGCCGACGCCGCCGCCGAGTGCGGCGCCGGCAGCATCTTCGCCGTCGTGCTCGGCCTCGGCGACGGCGCCGCGGGGCCGTGGCCCATGCCCATCGGGAGCTCCGCGCCTGCAGACCACATGTGGTTTTGTTAATCTTTGGGGCAGTGCATGCCACTGCCAGTGACACCAGCCTCAGGAGCAGTGTCTCTGTTGCTGCCTGCCTCGCTTGGTGTTCGTTGTCAGGTTGGCGATGAAAATAAATGGCAGTGTGAGGCAGTGCTTGTACTTCGCTCAGGTGCTATTTATAGACTAGAGAGTTTCATTAAGGTGCTAGTAATAGCATGCCAATTTGATCACAAATCAAGCAAAAAAGAAAAAAGGATTTAGTTTAGTGTTGTCATATCTAGACTTTGTATGGTATAGTAATAATTAATAAGTAGGAATTGCTTAGTAATTCCTTTTTTTTAGCATGATATAATTGTAAAGCAGATAAATTAAATTCTTTTCTTTTTTACAAAAGCATACAGTATGATTTGTCCCCAATCCTACGGCAAAGATATTCCAAGTAAGAGCACCTTGGTTTGCTTCAATGGCTTGCCAACCTGAATAGCTGATATTATTTTCAATTGCTGCCAAGTGATGGAAAGTTAGAAAAGGCAACACTGTTTAGCTTTGCTGCTACATATATTTGGGCATTTTTACTCGTTTATTACAAAATCTAAAAAAAATTAAAGAAACGTACGCTCTTATCTGCCATAAGTGGACCGAGCATTATATGGCTTTTTGGATACATTTAAGAATCATGGCTTACAATTTGCCCATTTTTAAGTCAAAAGAACTATACAAGTGGATCCAATAGAATGACCACAATACTACTTTTTTTTAAGCTTGCCTACGTCTCACAAACACCAGCATGCAATATTTGTTGTCTGATGAAGATTTGCTCAATTTTGCTTTAGGAGACATCATAAAATTAACACCGAGTAATTAAACCATCCTCTTATTCGGTTATTGGGCTTTTTATACATACACAAATGGATCCAATTTTGCTTCTAAACAAGTTGTTTTCATGATCAATATGATAACGTGTATATTCAGTTCTAGAGCGCACAGCCAAAGTATCTCACTTTATTCTTTCTGCTATGGTGGAATATACACATGTAGTGATGATATCCTTTCCTAGCTAAAAAGTATATATATCTCTCTCCTAGCAATAACAATTTCTTCAGTCACATGCATATGTAGTGCTAGCTGATATTTTTAAATTGTGATGCTGATATTTCTTTTGAACAATTTGTGTTCATGAAAATGCACTGAATTTATCGAAAGAAACTAAACAGGTCCTTCTCCATATAAAAGATAGGATTACTAAGTTCTTTTAGTCGATTAGATGGCTCCGCCCATTTCAGGACAAGCAAAGGACACCTCACCACAATAATTGAGCACTAGGGAGAAATTCACTTTTTGAAGTGGTAGAGTTTCATTTATTTCGTAAACGTCCATACCACTGAAAAGAATTTGAAAAGTATGGTGGAATTCATACAACAATTTTTTAGAGTTTTAGGGAACAAGCATTGCCTCAGGACATATATATAGAATTCATACTAATCGTACTCAGTCATCTAAAAATGCTGAATTAACGAAAGTTACATAACCTTACCGATGGAAATATTTTAACAATTATTTCGGAAGAGACAAAATAGGTGCTTTAATAATTGCGTGACTTGCTCTGTTCAACCTCTCCCTACGCCAGTACTTTCTGCTAAAGGCGGCGATGGAGCTCTCATTTCTTTTCAGAACGTTTTCGAGCTTTTGGATACCGTGACACTTGGGACACCTATCCTATATAATGCACAATCAGAGCGACTCATGCAAGTAGAGAAGTGTGTTTGGTCTGTGTACTGTTGATGATGTCAACATGAAAATCACATGCATGCATATACAAATTAAAGGGTTGCCACAATCCCACACCCATATCCTTTTGAAATTAGCGACATAAATAAATAGACACATTTTTTTTGAAACCGACTAGACACATTTCTTGTGACAGGGAAGTACAAACATACTCCCTCTGTTTTCCAAATTATAAATCGTTTTTGATTTTTTAATACATCTATTTTACTACATATCTAGATATAATAATATATTAAAACAACTTATAATTTGGAAAAGGGGAGTATATTATATGAGGGAGGAAATCCTAAATTAAGAAGGGAGAAACAAGTTTGCGGGGATTTTTATTTTTGCTGTACTAATCCTTAACATGGTACATTAGCTCATAGACAAGTTAGAACAATAACGATCGTCTTGCACGTGTAAATTATTTTATTAAAAGAAATGCACGATATTTTTTATTTTATTCTTCTCTTGGAAATAAAAAATAAATTGCATTGTGAGGAAGGAGTTGAAAGGTGAAGAAGAATCTATCTGCTGCATGCCCAATCCTGCAATCCAGCTTTTGCTTTGCCACCTTTCGCCGGGCGGACACGGCTGAATTGGCGACAGAGTCCTTGCATTTTGGGTGGGCGATCGCAATCAGTCCATGTTACTGTTAGCTGTTGCTCATGCTCATGCCCATGCCCATGCATGTCCTTTCTTCCTGATCATCGGGCTAGTAGCAGTATCAGAGACGGAATTAATCGCACGCAGAGTTAGCTATCCCCTTTGAGATTGCCTGGCTGCTTATCAGTACTCCCTCCGTTTCAAAATAAGTGTCGCCGTGGGATGCGTCCACAAGTTTGACTTGATTTGTAGAAAATACGTGTAATATTTATATCTTCAAATAATTTTTTTAAAAACTAGACCCAAAGATCTTTCCGATGATACTAATTATGATACTAATCGGTGATATTTAATATTTATAAAAATTGCCGGCATTTGCTTCCGGGAAGCGAAGACAGATATTCCTGAACGGAGGGGAGTATGTCGATCATTGGATGTATACGGAGACGACACGTGCATCAGTAAAGAGCTTTTCTTCCGTTACACACTCACATAGCTAATTTGGTTTGGAAAATTTGACATCACATCACTTTTCGAAGTTCACGTATAGGCATATATATCTATATTTCAAATTTAACTATATTAGCTTAATTAATATGTGTTTGATTTATGATTGTTAAATAAATTCAATTTACAGGGATCAAACAGGGCCTTATATATAGAGGCAAATCAGCATTCAATATAATGGTCGGCACAAATCATGTGTATACTACTATCATATACGCAGATCATATCGGGGCGGGATCGCAATTAATATCACCCGTGTTAGTTTGACCTCAGAAACATCATATCTGATTTTTCAGGTTAATCTCAGGGACTGTTTCAGCGTGTGATTGACCTGAATCGCTAGCGACCTAGCGTGTCATTATCTGCGCTTGCTAGCATCAATCAGTAGTTGGGTGGAGACAAAGCAAAGGGACGACCACGTTAGCTTAGCTAGCCTGTGCTGTCAGTAATCCGTCCTTCCCATGCATGATTTACCAACCATTCGGGGATCAGGACACGATCCAATCATAGAGATCAACGTAACCCGGACCAAGTTGTACGTTGAGCAGTAACAGCAGCAGCAGCAGCTCGGATTATCATCAGTCATCACCTGACCTGATGACCCAGTGTCCCACTGGCCACTGGGCACTGGCATATGCATGAGTGTGCCGGCCACCCGAGCTAAGCTAGCTAAAACCCGGCAGCAGAGGCCGCCGGCTGCGCTCGCTGCCGCTCCGGGATAAGCTCAAAGCCCCAAAAAGGCGCATGCAGCGAAGATGCCCGATCCAAAAGGAAGAGGGCGCCCAGGGGAGACACAGCTGAAATTAAAGGGGGGCTCATATCCGATGCTCCATCCATTACCATGACATGAGAGCTTGCTTTGCGTTGCTCACCGACGGCGAGGCACAACCCGCTGTAGCGTCACTGTGACCGGGAATGACGCCGCCGGCCCAAGCGATGGGACACTGGTGGAGTGGAGGAATCCGCATGGCTGCGTGCTGCATCGACAGGCCGGCCGGCGGTCTAGTCAGTGCCCACGGAATACTTTGAAATTCTTTCAGTGAATCCATCAAGGCATGCAGGAAGAATTCAGCCTCCGGGCTCTCTAGGCTTCTAGGTCAACCTGTGCGCTGCCGGCGATTCTGCTCAGCGTGCTGCAGGTTGCTCTGGAACTCCTGGATGCTCAGCAACAACAGTGCACATCTGTGGAAGTGCTATGCTCAGGCGTGGATATGCATGGCAACAACACTGGTGCTACCTGACAGGTGCAGGTTCTGAAGAAAGACAAGAGGAATCCCAGATGTGTTCATATACTGCCTGCTTTATTTGTTGTGAGTACTACCTCTTTGTGTGCTTCTTGCCAACCTCTAGCTATAGGTGAATCTAGTAGTAATTCCAGTATCTGGTGCCGCCGCAATACAGCAACCAACCTCCACTGTTCGAAAAGTTGTTCTTTTACCATTTTTTTTTTTTTGATATACGTACTACCCTCTATACCAAAACTGCAAGACGTTTTAGCTTTTCTACTTAACATTTGATACACATTTATAGATATGCAGTATGTTTAGATAATGATAAAAAAGTAATATATTTTAAAAAATAAAATATCTTATAATTTAGAATGGAGCTAGAGAGAATAGTTTTTACTATATATTTATATGTAGCGTAAGCTATGCACCTAGAAAAGCCTCCTTTTTTTAATAATTTATAGTGTGTATTTGATATTTTTCATCAAATATACATGGTTTTCCCCAAACGAATGCAGAAATAGCTTTTTTTGAGAAGAACATATTATTAGATGCATAATATTATAAATAATAAAATTTTGTACTTGATACAAACTAATCTAAAGGACTGGCTAGAGAAAGAACATCAAGAGCAAATAAAATTCGGAAAGAAAACGAACCTTGGGCTACAAAACTTCAGCACTCCAGGACGAGTTTTCGTTCATTGGGCTTAATTTGTCACAGTGTCTTGGGCCTCCTACATCTCCAAATGGGCCGTTGTCGCGAAGTGTGACGCGGAACGAATTCCGACACATCCAGGCGAGCCATAAGTGAAGGCAAAGCACGCGCAAAGCCACCACCGCGGCGTCGTCTCCAAGCAAGCGAAGAGCGCCGCGCCCCCTCGAGATCTCTACTCCCTCCCTTCCTCCCCGCGCCGCCATGGACGCCGTCGACTCGGTGGTCGACCCGCTCCGGGAGTTCGCCAAGGACAGCATCCGCCTCGTCAAGCGCTGCCACAAGCCCGACCGCAAGGGTAACTGCTAAACCCCAGATCCCTGTATGTTGCTTGCTGGCTCCGAGATCGGACCGGATCTGACGGGCCGCGCTTCGATTCGATTCGATTCCCGCAGAGTTCACCAAGGTCGCCGCGCGGACTGCGATCGGCTTCGTCGTCATGGGATTCGTCGGCTTCTTTGTCAAGCTCATCTTCATCCCCATCAACAACATCATCGTCGGCTCTGGCTGATCCGTTCCCCTCAGGTATACTTTCCAGTCACGTCTCTCCTCTTGGCCTGGCCTCCGCTGGATGTGTGCAATTCAGTAGATCTCGATTGAGCCACATGCTTTAGGAGAATTCGTTACTGTTACATCTTGTTGTGTAAATTGTTCTGCCGAGATTGTTTTGTGTAGGACTGTGGCAATTTCGATTAGGTGATTGGAGATTAGCTGGGTTGGGAATTCACTGTAGACGTGGGAATTTCGATTAGATGATTGAAGATTAGCTGGGTGGGAATTCACCAGTGTTCTGCTGTTGTCATTAATGGTACAGTGACAATTAGTAGTGCTTGTGAGATATATTCGGCTGCTTGTAAAAGCAGCTGTGGCTGGCAGCGAACACAGTGGTCTGTGAGAGGTAGCTGCTGCTGCAGCAGCACCATGAGCTGCAAAAGCAAGCTGCCTTATGATCGGCTAATATCCTCAAGGATCCTCATACTACTATAATTATGGATGATCATTTCTTTTTAGACTCTAGTAGCTTGGTTTGCAAGCTAATTATCGTTTTTTTCAGGCTGTTCCCCTAAACTGTGACATTATTGGATTCATGCATCTATATGGCTTCATTTAACCGTGGTAGATACAGTGTTTTTAAAAGAAAAATGAGAGAAGACAGTTGTTAACATGTTCAGACAGCATTTCTTTGCATGTAGAATCATGCCTGTGGACATTTCTCATTCGCTGTTGCTGTGTGATAACGCAATTGACATCTAGTCACGCAGTGTAGATCTGCTTAATTGGTATGGTTAGCCTATTTATGCTTTACACATTCACTATGCTTTTTTGCTATCCATATTCAAGAAACAAAAACAGATAGTGACCATTTGTTGATTACTCCTATGTCAAATGCACGGTGACTGGCTAGTCTGGGTTTCTTTTAGATCAATCTGGGTTTGATTAAGCTAGAATATGAACTCCTGATGATAGACAATGAAAAATATACAAAGTGCTTTGTATTTGGCATCCTGCATAGTTTTCAGATATATTTTTTTTTCGCAAACAGTACTTTATCTGAATATATGCAATATGAAACTCAAGCCTTAAACAACTGAGATCTGTAACCTTCCATTGTAAGCCAAGGTTTAGATGCTTCTATGTGTGGTTGGCACAATGGGCACTGGGTATAAATATGAGACAGTGCTAGTTTTGCATAATGTCACCTGAATGACCGTGCATTCTGTATTTCCTAAATTTGGGATTTTACAGATTACTGAGATGACCACCAAGTTTTGTCCCCACTGATGCTCTATGTTTCTGGAGTTTGATGCTGTCTCCTATTTGCACCTCCCAACGAACATAATAAAACGATGATGGGTTATGTACAATGTTAATCACTATCTTGGTTAACTATTTTGCTCTGAAAAAAGATGGATGTGTTGTTCTGTGACCTGATTGACACCATTATCAGCTGAAACTCACAGCCCCAAATTCCCCTTCCAGGACCAAGCTTTAGATGATCTCCTGTTTTGTTTGAAACGGCATGATCATTTCTAACGTTATTTTCTTGTCTCTGATGCAGGCTAGGAGCTGCAGGAGTGGATAATGGCGTCACTACCTTGGAGGCAGCACCATTTTCAGCCCTGATATCCGTTTAGGACTTGTGTTGTTAAGGACAACTCCCATTTTCTCTTGAGGACGTGTGGTAGACCTGGAACTCTTTTGTACCTGATGCCGAATAGGCTTCCAAGAATTAGCGGGTGACAAAACTAAATGGCTACCATGTCTTCTCGAGTGCTTTGTGGTGCAGCATCGTTCATGATTTGCTTTTTGCGATGACTTGCTGAGGTTTCTGACGGCGTTAGTACAGCGGTAGCAATATATGATTCTTATATAAATGAATATGTAATTTTCGGACAAAACGTGCCAAGGTTATGAGACTGCGTACAGCTAACTTCATCTGAGAGGATTCCGAGTTTCGATTTCCTGCTGAATCCAATGGGGAATGACGCTCAGGGCACCATCAACATTATGAGATATACATATTAGCTCTGTAATTCCTTCAGAATTTGCTCGACGTGACAACCTCACATGATTTTGAAGTACGAGCACAATAATTTGATGAGCATGAAACTAACTCTAGATCAAGAGACACTCCTCTGTCATATATTATGCTTAGAACTAGCGTCAAATCATTGGACGTGTCCTCGCAGAAATTCTAGACAGTTTTCCTAGCTGGGTTCTTAAAACGGATCAATAAAACACGACTAACAGCACGAAGAGAGCCATAGCCAAGACACCATGACGGGGTAGTCACCAAGCATAACGGTTAAAAGTCTACCAAGAAAAAAAGAAACGAAAACAGATTCATCTATAGTGTGAGTTACACCTCAACATGAGAAACAATCAATCGACCCTGGCAACCATGGTGACGGAGAGCAGCGGCACGGAGCTAGTGCCTGCTAGATATGCTGAAGGAGGTGACCTTCATGGGCGTGGCCACCACCAGTGGAGCCTCCGGGGAGTCGCTGACTGAGTACCTGTCGTGCATGAAACGGCTGGCCACGATCGACTCGTCCTTGGGGATCACCTTGTAGCAGTAGCAGCTCTTAAGCCCCTCCTGGAACTGGTAGCACTCGTGGTGGCTGTTCTTCACCTGCAGGAAGTTCCACACCACGCTGTACTTCCCCACAGTGGCCACAAGATGCCGCTCCTGTTTCCCATTCTCGGTCACCTGCGCAATCATCAGATAACAGATGAGGGCTCAAATGTCCACGAATGCACATGTCCACTCATGCTGGTGGGTAATGGCCGAATGGTTTTTTGCCAATCAGAGAACAGCAGGAATTACATTAACCATTTGATTATTCCTGCAGTCAGAAACAGACATCACTGCAGCTCAAGATCTACTAGATACAGGTATGTTTCATTAGCATAAATTTTCTAGTTTATTAGAACCATAAATATTAAAGTTCACAGCATATTAATAGTTTCAAAACAGCTCAAACAACATGCACCACTGAACCGCATCCAAATGCAAAGAAGGTGGTTATCATGGATCCTAGGTTCTCAGCAGTAAACTCAATCAAGAAACAAAGTTTTTTAGAACCACCATCAATGAAAAGGTAGATAAACTTGTTGTAGATACATGACTCTACTAGTTTGATGATGGTGATCTAAATGATACTAAAATCAAAATTGAATCGAATGTCTTTAACAGTACTATAAAACATCACACTATTTTTCTAGCATACTCAATTTTCATGATAAGTGAAAAGGTAAGCGTTTGTAGGACGAAAAAAAAAGCAACCCCTCCTAGAAGCAACTGACATGCATCGGTCAAGGCATCCTAGAATAATCAATGTTTAACATTAACAAATGAATGGCACACGACTGTAAAACTGCAGAAGACATGTATTAAAAATCAAGGATGTAATGAAATTAAACAGGGGGAAAGCCCAAACATTATAAGCAAAAAAGGCACATAACAGGATCTGTCACCAATATACAATTTAACCACTTCTACATGATCTATATGACTATACTACATGATGAAGCAATAGACCATATAAATTGATAACTGCAGATCACTAAATATAGCAGTTTAACCAATACTGTCAGTTTTGATCACGCAGAATGTCAAAATGCTACCAAAGAAGTGCATAATCTTCTGTATGGTGTACATGGGTTAATCTGAACAAAATTCCATAATAAAAAGTGGCAACATATACTCACCCAAGAGAACCTTCCCTCCCTGAACCTGTTATTTGCCCCTGCAAGATGAGAGTCAAGTGGGTTGAGCTTCAGCAGCCTAGGAGCAGCAATTCGGTTCCCCATTCTCCCATTAAACCCGGTCTTCTCCTTTCCATCTTTGTCAATGAAGATGGTGCATATAAGAATCAGGTATGTATCTGTAGTCCCCAGAATCCATTTCCCATCATATGTGACATCGACATGGGTAATGGGTGAACCCAACCCAGGAAAGGCAGTCTTTGCCATCCTCATAGAGCTATTAGAATACAAGCGGATCTTCCCATCCAGCGATCCAACAACTATCGAACCATCGCCAGTTGACGCAAAGCACTGAAAGTTTGTGCCCCGGGAAAACTGATGCCCCTGAGTCCATTGTAATACTGGTGACTCGGTTGCACTTGCCAAGTTCTGCACAATGCCCCTGCGATCTCTCATATCCCACCGGCACAACCGGTTGTCATCCAGACCCAAGAACGTGGACTCCGAAGGATCCAGCTGAGCTCCCTTGCTATCATTCGTGATATCCCTCATGTTAATATCTGCTCCGTCCTTCTCAAACTTCCATTCTGAAACCACCTTCCCTGTCTCAATATCCAATTGATGCACCCCCTTGGCGTGCGGCTTTCCATCTGTAGCTGGGCTCATCAGGAGCATGTTAGTCTCAGCCCGCATAAGAAGAGCCTTTTTCGGTGTCGAGAAGTTTGCGCTCCCTCCAGAAAACTTCACCGACAAGCCCTTGCCGTGTATCCCATGTTCAAAATTCCTGACGACCTCAATGCCTCTGTCTCCAACGAGGAAACTGTTATCCAGTGCGCCAAGCGCAAGACTCTTAATTCCGCTTCCTTCCTCAACAGGCTCCTCAAACTCCTGCAGGTCCTCCTCCAACAGAGGCTTCAGTACTGGTGTCCGCGGGGGCATCGGGCTGCCCTTGGGACCCGGAGAGAAGCCGTCGGTGGCGTCCTCCCAGATCGACTCGTCGGCGTCCTCCGGGCGTGCCCACGCCGCGAAGTCCTTCCCGAACACCTTGGCGCGGCCCTCGTCCGTGGCAGCGACGCCGTAGCTGTTCTCAAACATACAGCTCTGGTACTTGGCGCAGAAGTCAGCAAAGCCGTCGGCATGGAGGAACTTAAGGGCCCATACGCCGTCGGCGACGAAATCCACCCGGCGCTGCGCGGGGAAGGTCTTGAGCTGCAGCTCGGGCCCGACCCTGGCCCGGATCTTGGAGCCCACGACGAGGCACCACGGCCCGCCGGCGGGCGCGTCGTCGTCCTCGTCATCGCCGGTGCGCACGAAGGAGGCGGCGGCGAGCCGGTCGGAGATGATCCACTTGGCGGAGGGGGAGGAGCCGCCGATGTGGAGGTACAGCTTGACGGCGTTGAGCGCGGCGGGGTTGGCGCTGGGGGTGGGCCCGGGGCTAGGGTTCGGGGAGATGGGCTCGTTGTACTTGAGGTGGAGCTGGCGGAGGTGGCGGTCGATGGCGTCGATGGAGGCCGGGGTGGCCGGCGCCCCTGCGCCGCTGGCCAACTTGGAGGAGGCGGAGGCCGGGGAGGCGTGCCGTAGTCGGAGGAGTTGTCGGAGGCCCGGGACTCGGCGTCCTCGGAGTCGGAGTCGGATAGGTCGAGGTCCTCGCGGCTGTGCGAGCCCCCCATGGCGGGTGGAGGCGGTGGCGGCGGCGGCTGATAGGGTTTCGGCGAGAAGGTAAGATTCGGGGAGCGTAGGAGGAGCGTGCGGGAATTTGAAATTTGGGGACGGTGATGGGAGAAATGGGGATATTTTAGGCTGTTTTGCACTGCAACTGCAAGTCCGCAGCACGGCCGTGAGGGGAGAAGATCAGAGAGATCTGGGAAACGAATAGAATAGGAGACGATGTGGGGCACATGATTGAAAGACCAAACGGCCGTTGCACTGCACTGATTCAAACTTCAAACTGAAGATTCGTAGCAGTAGCACCTTCACTCACTCTCACTAGCACCAACTATTGTTCAAAAAAAAAACTAGCACCAACTGTTCCATTGTTCCATGATCAGAGCTTGGAGTCTGACAGATCCCAAATTATAAATCATTCAGATTTCTTGAATAAATAAAATAAAACACATTAAATTTATATATTAAAACAATAATATTTGTGAGTATTAAATTGATATTATAAGATTCTTCATTAATTATATTTTTATAGTATATCTATCGATGTCATAAATTATCTGATGCCATAAATTTCTCGCTCATAATTTAACTCTAAAAAAATTGTAATAATTTGGACCGTAGAGGATATGGTAACTGAGAAGACTTCAAGAGATTACAGATTCGATCCTCCTGATAGAAAAAAAAAAATTAGAGGAGGTTGCATTTGGTCTTATAAATCAAATTTAGACTAAACAAGCCCAACAGAAACTAGCCAACTAGTTTTTCTAGCCTTCCCATGTGGCCCTTTACAAACCGATCGAAGTTGATTTTTGTCTATTTGGGTCCAGTTCATTCTGAGCTCGATCCAAACTCCTCCAATCTCATGGTAAACATGTATTCCTTTCATTCTAAATTATAAGCCACTTTAGATTTTCTAGATACATTATTTTTTGTTATGTATTTAGAAATAGTATATATCTAAATATATACTGTCGTCATTGTTAAACTACGTATGCTTTCCATCTTAAACAACTGTCGTCATTGTTAGGCATGTCATAAGTTTGATTTGATTTGTATAAAATACATGCAACATTTGTATCTCTAAATAACTTTTTTTAAATTAGATTGAAAGATCTTTCTAATAATACTAATTATGTACCATAAATATTAATATTTTTAGTATATTTTTGGTCAAAGTTATTTTTTAAAATTGAAAATGACAAATATTTAAGGATGGCGAGAGTATCTAAAAGACTAAATGTCTCATAATTTAGAACGAATGGAGTAGATCACAGCTTGGGAATATATATCAGGTGATCACAATCAATTGAGGCTCAATCAATCTACTATCATTTTTCTACTATTTATTTTTCAATTTAGCTCTTCCAACCTTCTGTTATCCAACGCCTCACTCGATAGGATTCATTGTTGTTCTAGGTGGCATTATCAATACTAGAATAGAATAACATGAATTCTCAAAAAAAAAAACCATTGTGTTCCTCCTTAATGGGTCTTCCTAGGAGGTGTTCGCGAGCTTTTCAAGTGAAGAACGAGAGTGTACCTCGCACGACCAACTTGCTAATCGGTTCCGCTATTTGGACTTCTCTCAATTGTGTGCTAAGTCGTGTGTGGCCTTAGGCATGCTAGCCCTTTACTTGTGTGTTATCCCAATTATCATCAACAGATTCCCAATATTGTTTTGCGAGTTATGGATATAATATTGGGGATATAATTTTTTTTTGAGAATTACATAGTACAACGTAGACGCTCACAACACGCACGCACACTCAACCCTATGAACACACGTACGCAAACCCTACCCCTATGAGCACCTTCAAAGGATTGAGTCGGCAGATCCGAGATTCTCGAAGTCACCACCGGGCGCCTCGTCGTCGACGGAACGTCGCTACCACTTAATGCATAATGCCGATAAATCCTGAAAAATCCCAGGAAAGGTGCGAGCACCGATTTGATCCCTCGGTGGATAGCGTCCCCACTAGACAGTCCTACCACTGGACCATAGGCCCATTCTCGATACAATATTGGTACAATGCTTATGGTACACCCCTCTCAGATAAATGGGATACAACAGAGGGGTGCTATCCTAGGAATGTCCTTTGACGTTGATTTTATTTTGCGAGTAATGGATACAATATTGTTGTCCCATGCATAATAGTCTCTCCTCTGAAAAACATATACAAGACTTTCTTTTTCTTCCTTACTTTGGCCATATAACATCTGTTTGAGTTCTTATTACAGCCACGTAAAGGTGAGAAGATTACCACCGTTATAAGAAACAATGTAAGCCTAACATGCGGGAAATTCCCTTCTTTGAAATTTGAAAAGGAGATGCAGAAACAAACCTACCTTCGCAAAAATTTCCACAGAGTGCACAACAACAATATGATCAATCACTAAACGGGCAAGGCGACGCATAGCATTTCGTGGAACACCAAACAAGATTGGTTAGTCGTGTTATGGTTTAACGAAATCTATGGGGTACGCGAGCGACTTGTCCTTGTTGAACAAGCCGAAGTTCCGCCGTGTCTCGTCGTCTCCAAGCTTCTGATCCTCGTTGAACGTGGCGTATATGTAGGCCTCGATGGCTCCAGGGCGCTTCGGCGTGCCCTGCGCGACGTGGTTGATCAGGTTCTGGCTGTAGGTCTGCGAGTTGGTCACGTTGGCCGCGTTGCTCCCGGCCGTCGGCCACCCGCTCTCCGACACGACGATGGTGACGTTCCCGGCTCCGGCGTTCTCCAGCGCTGCGTAGAAGCCGTCGACCATCGCATCGAACAGGTTGCGGTAGATGTAACCGTTGTTGATGTCCGAGAAGTTGTTGCGCCAAGTAAAAAGAGCGTAGTTGATGTCGATGTCCCTCTCGTTGGCGATGTAGGAGAAGTAGGGGTATGCGTTGGCCATGAGTGGCGCGCCGGTGCTCTGCAGGTACTGCGCGATGGGCGCCATATAGCCCTGATTGAAGGTGCCGGCAGAGGGCGGGAAGCTGGTGCCGAGCACGCCCATTTGCACCGGCGTGGACACCTTGATGGTGTCGCTCAGGCCGGCCGCGGAGAGCGCGGCATCAAGGTTGCGCATGGCGGGCAGGAGGTGCTCGGTGTCCACTCCGGCCACCTCGTTCCCGACAGCGATGTAGCGGAACTGGACGGCCGGGAAGGCCAAGACGTAGCTCTGGACCCAGACCGCGGCGACCGAGGGGTGGGAGGCGATGGCACGCACGTCCGCGTTTGGGACGCCCACGGTGACGGCTATGTCGGAGCCGCTCAGCGCCTGGAGCACGTCGGTGTCCGGGAAGTAGATGCGCATGGAGTCGATGCCGTGGTCCTTGTACAGCTGCACCACGTCGCTCGCCGACGGCAGGTCGTCGCCGTTCACGCCGTAGCACACGCCAATGGATTCTACACCTGTATTGTATGTACTGCGCTTGCTTATTCAGCTCAATGCACAAGTAGTATTCAGATCGATATAGAGGGAGTAGTAGACTCATACGGACCTGCAGGAATGGCTGCAAATGCTGCAAGAAGCAATGACAGTGCAGCAATGGGAAGGAGGACAGCTTTGCTTTGCCATCTTCGATTGCAGCTAAGCAAAGCCAGATTGCGATTTTGCTGCAACTCCCCCTTCTTCTGAGAACACATTTGCCTTGCCTGCCATTATAAGCCGTGGCAGATACGCTACACTTTGCATACAATTCACGGAGTTGGGTCGTGCTGGGCTCTTGGAAGTCCGATGGCTGCTGAGTGCTGAGTGCTGAGTGCTGAGTGCTGAGTGCTGACTGAAACTGACCTCGCGGGCTCGGCACGCGGCTTCCTGGCCCGCTTGACGGGCATGACCAACAGCCAACGAATTGACCTTTGTTCGACGGCGGCCGGTAGAGGCAAGAAAGTCTTGAGTTTTTTTTTTGGCGAAAACAAGAAAGTCTTAAGTCATACTTCACTCTGATGGTACTTTTTATTTTAACTTCGTTTTTCATTGATAAAATGAACTCCAAGTTGTTTTTGGAAGGATCCAATTGTTACGGCAATTATCTTGACACCAAGTTGTTTCTTTAAAAATTAAATAAAAAAGGCGCTGACCATAGAATTGTCGATTTTGTCAATTGATACAGATTCGTCCATAGAAATTTTGTCTCTTTGAGGTTGATATCAAACAATATGAGAGAATTATTTTCTTAGCCTAAAAAGTTTCCCTTCTTTTGTTGGTCATTTTATTTTGAAGTCGCCTATTTGCCCCGAAAGTTATCTTTGATTCCTTATTTGTTCCTTCCGCAAATTTTGCTTGATGGTTTTCTTAGTTTCCGGATAATGTATTTGCATGAAAAATAGTTTTGGTATTTCTTCTCATGTCCACACACACGCTGGTATGACCACATGAGGGTTTGTTTGGTAGTGCACTTCTCTGGCTTTGGCTCGGGCTTATTTGGTAGTGTTCTTCTCTGGATTTGGCTCCAGCTCCATCTTCTCTAAATGAGCCCTACCAAATGCTGTAGAAAGAGTCATTTCTCAAAAAAGAGGCCGGACTCACAACTTCGGAGGAGCCCATTAGAAGGAACTCTGCCAAACACTGGCGACCATATAACATGTGTCTAGCGACTTCATCCCACTACTAGTGCTAGTATCAGATTGCAAGTTAAACTTCGCTTGTTTTCTTTTTTCTAAAAAAAATTCATGGTACTAAATGCTACTATAATCTTTTTCCCTGCTATTTGTATCATGGGTGTACAGCTTGTTGTCTAAATTAGCATAGATTCATTTTAAGAAGGTTTTGTTGTGTATGCTTTTTTGGCAGGTTTTATGTTGCGAAAGTGTTCCCTGTGCTAGAGTACATGCAAAAGTGTTTCTATTTCAATAACTTATGTACATGGTACACTCCCTCTATCCCATAAAGAATTCCATACTCAAGAAGTCAAACTTTTTAAATTTAACAATTATATAGAGCATCTCCAACAGTTCCCTATCTCAGGTTGTTATTTTTATTTTTTTTTTATCAAAAACAGAAAAAACCTCAACAGTTCCCCATCCTAGGTTGCCATTTATCTAAGTTAGGGAAAAAAAGCCTCCACGTGTGCAAGCGTCTGTATCAGAAGAGGTAGAAGGGTATAAAAATAATTTTGTTTCTCTTCTAGGGTCTCTGATGTAAGTTTTTAAGAGGTGAAAGAGCATAAACGTAATTTTATTTTACTCTCATGATATAAGTTAGATCTAGGTTTGGCAAGTAAATTATATCAAACTATTAGAGATGAGCTCTCTTTTTATTTGGCATATCTTTTAAGAGTTGACAAAGTATAAGATTTTCCAAGTAAAATATAGAAACTGTTGGGGATGCTCTGTTGACACTCCTTAGCGTCAACTTTTACTAGGGCTTTTTACCTGAAGGAAAACAAGAAAACACACTAGTCTAGAGCTTTATCTGACAAATTCCACGAGTTTTGCATATTCTATATTTTTCAGGGTGATTTTCAGAAAAGCAGAAAAAAGGGGATTATAGAGCTTAATTATCACGAAACTGATCCACGTCGGAGCTACATCATCATCGGACTTAGGAAGGGTCTAGAAGACACCCGAAGCAGCGGGGCCCGCAGAGGAGCCCAGGTGGGGCGGCCCCCCACCACGGGCCTGGTCGGCGCCCCTCCGCGCCCGATGGCCGCCTTTCCGAGTCTTCCTCCCACGGTTCCTTGGAAGCCAATCAAAGCATCCCTACGTTGATTTTAGGTCGGTTTGATCCAACGGTGCACACAAGATGGAGACGCGGATCACTGACGTGGCGGTTCCTTGCCCCCTACTCCACCTCGGCCTATATAATGACGCCCCAAGGCCCCTCCAAGGGGCATCCTACACCCCGGTGCTTCATATTCTCTACATAATTAGGGTTAGGGGTCCCTCTAGTTGATCTAGTCTAGTTCATCTAGTTCTAGTTCATCTAGTTGTAGTAATTAGGAGAGACTAGTTCTTCTAGATCTAGTTTTGTTTAGAGATTAGAGAGATTGAGTAGAGGAGTAGAGATTCCGAGGAGCTCCGGCTTTGTCGGGCGCTTCTTCGTGGTCAGTATTCCCTGATTCAGCTTCCTCGCCGAGAGTCTGCGTTCGAGGTACTTTTGTATTTACCATTCTGATTCAAGTAAGCAATTTGTTCTTATTCGTTCTTTGGTTCACATCTCATATTGAGTACTTTGATCTATAGGACGCTGTGTAGGTTAGAGTTGTATTTCGTAGTGTAGGCGTGGTGCCTAGGCTAGATTTACTTGTGAATGTCCCCCGATCGGCCGGATAGTGGTAGCTCGCGTAGGTGACTTTATAGCTGCGTTGAATCCTCACGTAGTCCACTTCCCGTTGATAGGACTGATAGGCTTATAGGTGTCCGTAGGTAGATTACTCTGTTTCTTCTCCTATTCAGGTCACTTGTCCGATAAGACGATATTATACAAAGTTTACCGCTTATTGGAACTAGAGTACAATAGCTATTTCCTTTTTTCTTGATATGATCTAGCCTAATTGTAGGGTTAAGTCTATAGACGTTGTCATTATCACAACTGTTCCCCTGTGGATACGATATTTAAAACCTCCGGGTAAAATGTGACACTTTGGTATGATATCTCGTAAGCTTATGGATAATCCTACTTAAAACTTATTTAATGGAGTGCAGTTAAAAATACCAACATGCTCTAAGAGTATTAATATTTATAATGCATAATTAGTATCATTAGATAAATCTAAAAGTATATTTCATAATAAATTTATTTAGTAATACAAATGTTGCTAATATTTTTTTAAAGCTAGTTAAATTTAAAAAAATTTGACCATTACATATCTCATAGTGTCTTTCTTTTTTAGAACAGAGGTAGTATATTCCTATTGGATAGTTTCTACATAATAATATTTGTCCAATGATATATGTTTTCTCTTCCTCATTGTCGATGCGGGACTAAGATGGTTCCCCATCAACATGACTTCCGTCCAGACGGACCCACAAGACAGAGGCAAGAGGACCGATTCCAAGTAGAAGACGTCATATCCTAGTTAGACAGATAGAAAGTAACTTCTGTAATAGGAACAGAACTCTCTCTAACTAGTCCGACTAGGATTAGTACCAAAACTTTGGCTCCTTTCTCTCATAAAAAAGAGCCCGAGCACCCTCATTGTAACAACACATAATCATACATCAATCCAACGCAAAGGGCCAAGGCCGACTGGAGTAGAGCTTTTACTCGACGACGAGGGCTCGAATCAGGATAAACCGAGTGTCTCTTGCGTAAAACCGCCGAGTTCTAGTATTCGTTGAGATCCGAATCAACTGCTACGGGAACCCCGTGGCAGGCTATCAGTGGTTAAACACCTCGGGGGGCTGCAGGGTATACACCCTCAACTTTTTTCTTATTTTTCTCAAGATCCTCCAGCTATTTATAAATAAATAGCAAGAGGCTCGGGGCTACACTCAATGAGTGCACCTACGGTGCACAACAAGGGAAAAGAAGTCTCCAAAAGACCATTTCAAAGCATCACTCAAGAAACAAGTCGTCTCTCGAGTTCTACTTCGAAATGCTCGGGGGCTTTTCGATGCGGGACCAAGACGGTTCCCCATCAACATGACTTCCGTCCAGACGGACCCACAAGACAGAGGCAAGAGGACTGATTCCGAGTAGAAGACGTCATATCCTAGTTAGACAGATAGAAAGTAACTTCTGTAATAGGAACAGAACTCTCTCTAACTAGTCCGACTAGGATTAGTACCAAAGCTTTGGCTCCTTTCTCTCATAAAAAGGAGCCCGGGCACCCTCATTGTAACAACATACAATCATACATCAATCCACCGCAAAGGGCCAAGACCAACTGGAGTAGAACTTTTACTCGATGACGAGGGCTCGAACCAGGATAAACCGAGTGTCTCTTACGTAAAACCGCCGAATTCTAGTATTCGCCGAGATCCGAATCAACTGCTACGGGAACCCCGTGGCAGGCTATCGGTGGTTAAACACCGACACTCATCAACCTATCTTATCTTCATGTTTTGGCTATGTGTGGACATGGTTTCTTATTAAAAAAAATCATGTCATTCTCTTTTTAATTGTAGTGTCAGATCAATCTTTTTGCTTAGTTGATATCCTAATTTATAGAAACCATGTGGTTTCTGCTTTGAGAGCAACCTTACTGTAACATCCCCGGTGTTACGGCTTAACCTCTTGCCAAATCCTTTCTTAAGCTTCATGGTTTTATGCTAATACATGTGTTGAAGTGAGTAGAGGATTGTTGGTAATCTAAAAATGTCACAAAAATTTATTAGGTAAAAGTTAGTTTTGATTGCTCTTTTATATCACTTAAGGGGTAAGATCAATTTCTATTGAGTAAAATAACATAGAACATGTATGTGATTCCTAAATAAAGTTCGTAGTACAACTTTTGTAGAGCACAATGCAACTTGTTCACCAGAAAATAATCTTGTTAACTAGTTTTTCTAGCAACCCAAAATGCAATCTGATTTAAGTTTCAGCCTTGGTGTTTTTCCCAAGCCTGAGAACCTGGCTGACAATGCCATGTTGACATTAGGTTTCTGCAAAATCGAGTTAGGTAGTGACCACTGATTTGAGCTCTATCAGTAGATGGAAGTTATCTCTGCGGTGTAGTGAAGTTGGTTTGATGATTTACTCAATCGTACGGGTTGTTGTAGACGCTTTAAAATCCGTGCACGCAACTTTGTTTCAGCCCGGCCGAACATTGGGCGCGGTCACCGCGCTTCGATGTCGCGCGTCGTCGCGTCGGGCCGCGTCCCGCTCGTCCTGGCCGGCCGTGTCTTTGCTGCCACCGTTGGACGAGGGTTGGCCCCGGATGCCGCCCGGTCTCGCGTAGGCCCACCCCGCGGCTTCGCGTCGTCTTACCCGCGTCACCGCGCCTTGCATTACCCGCCCGCGAGCTCGCCACGCCGCGCCACTGTTAGCGTTGACGCCCTAGCTTTTCCTCTCTGCCATCGTGGTCAGCAACAAGCCCACGTGCACGCGTACTGCACCACTGGAAGCCACCTCTCTGGCCACGCAAGCCTGTCCTCGTGTCCCTCTCGGCCGACATGGTCGGCGGAGCCACTGTTCCAAATTAGAAAGAGCGGGCCATGTCGAGTCAATTTGACATGTTTCCCTGTTCCTTCGTCAACTCTCCGAGCTCGCCGAACCCATCCCTCCCTGCTTAAAGACATAGCGAGCCCCAATTTTGGAGTTTCCCCGTCGTCGGTCATAGAGTAGCCGAGAACGGCCCTTTTCCAATTGCCACCTACCCAGAGCCTTAGAATCCAATTAATTGGCACCAACAGCTTCGCCTCAGACTCCTCTCCACCCGACGCACCTGCGCTTCAACCCTGCAGCCGTTGTAGGTGCGGCCGCGGCCGTGCCAGCCGTGGTGCGCCGCCGAGCTTACCGCTTGCGCGTGGCCAGGTCTTCCCCGTGCACCACCATCTCAACCGATCCCTCAGCGAGGTTCGGGGTGAGGTCTTGGTGCTCATGCGCAACCCCCCTCTCGCCCGCCGTGGGTTTTCCTCGCCCGAACAGTCGCGGATCGCGGCGGTGGTGCCCTCGGCCGTGACCGGCAAGGGTTGCGGTGCCCGCCGCGTGGTCCCTTACTCCTAGGCGTGCGCGAGGCCTCGGATTGGATTTCCGGCCACCACGCGGTCGCCGAGCCGAGGTTCCCGAGGCGGCCGAGCCGTCGTGTGCCACTCGCCGCGCCGCCCAGGCGCCCTGCGCTTGGGGACTTCCCCCGTGGTAAAGACAAAAAGGTATGGGGTGCTAGGTGCAAATGCTGTTAGTGTAGAAATAGTACTTTTCGCTTTCCCGCGATTAGTTGGAAATCTAGGGTTTGTTCTGCAAAAGCGCTAGGGGCGCGCGGGTCCTCCCTGCGTGGGCCGCTTGCGCGCGTGGGCCGAGCCCCTAGTTGGGCCGCGCCGGGCTGAATGCCCCTTTGCTTTTCCCGAAACTATTAGAAATGGCTTTTCCTTTTAGTTTCGAAATGAACTTTGGAAAATCATAGAAAATAGAATATAAGTCCAAAATAGTGAAACCAATTTTATTAGCTTCCTAAAATCATGATCTATTAGTTAGTATAATTTGTTCATGCAGTCCTGTTATAGTTTTAGAATGCATTTAATTGCTCTAGAATGCTTTTCCTTAATAGATTAATTTAGAAAATAACTTATCATGGTAACTAGATGATAGATTTAGTTCTAAACTTCATGCAGTAGGTTCATTGTATTATTATGTGTTCTCTGTAATCTCGGTAGCTCCAAAACAGTTGGTTAAATAGAGGTAGCTAAGATATCCGTAGCTACAATACATAATAAATTGATTAGGAAAAGAAGTTGCAACCTAGTGCTTGCCTTGAAATAATGTTTTATGAGTTTGAAAACTAGCTGACCGAGTTAGTAATTAGAGCTAGCTGTTAGAGTAGTTGCGCATGCTTTATTTTAAGAGTTGTTGTTGCCTTGTATTTGATTGCGTGGTGTGAATTCTTCCGTTGCATTCATTCGTTGCATCGTTGCATTTCATAATAGGAACGATGACGGATCGACGGATCAATCAATGAACTTGGTGCTTTCATGGAGGATGATGTTATGGTGGACTTGCTGTGAAGATTGGAATACTAACTTTTGGTTATCTTTTACCCAGGCAAGCCCTGATTCATAACCCCTACTATTCTGCACTTTATAATATTTATTTGTGCATTAAGTTTCGAGGAATTGAATGAAACCCACTTGCATATATATCCTTATCCTATGAGTCTTACTAGTCCCAGTTAGGACGGGGACCTGGAGCCCCGGGCAGGAGAGTAGCGAGCTGTTCTTGTCTGTGTCTGGGATGCAGATGAGGAGTGTGTTTTGGGGTACCCAGCTGGGCTAATCGATTCGCGAATCGCCGTTCTGAGAACGGTAACGACAAGGGCTTTATTCCGGCAACGTAGTAAGAAATGAAAGGTGGAAAAGGATAAAATGGTTCTGATTGCTTACCACCTGCTTGAAAGTAGTTCAGGTGCTTACTTAGAATGGTTAGCTAATGAATTAATATTGACTGCTAAAATTTGAATATAAGGATGTACTATTAGTAATGCTTCTCTGCAATTATAAACCCACAAGCCAAATAGTCTTACATATCCTTGGAGTCATTTTATTTCCTCCTATTGGGTAAGTCTTGCTGAGTACAATTGAGTACTCAGGGTTTTATTCCCCCTGTTGCAGGTAACAGGTGGATGCTAGCTGCTGACTCTTGTGTGTGGATACCTCCTAGTGGGCTTAGCGAGGAATTCCAATTTCGTCGCGATAGTAGTTTTGTTACAAACCTTTACCAAATGTTTTACAAGGAAAACCCTATCATGAATAATATCTTCATCATGTTAACTGGTTATACTTATAATTGAATAAATGTTCATTTCCGCTGCAATAATACTTAGGAGTTACCTTATAAGTTTAAAATGAATCAACTTTCATTTTGCTACACTATAATTATTCTTCCGCTGTTGTAATTAATGTCATATTCTGATCATATGTCAACTTGAGATGTAAGAAATGTAAGTTGCTTGAAAGCTTTATTCCCTTATTTATGATCCTGATAAAAACAGTGGATTTTCGAGTTCTCCCGTTGGGTGTGCTCGACAGAATCGACTAAATTAGTGTGCTCCCTTGAGTACTTAGTGTCTAATGAAGACAAGTACTCTTGTGAGTGTATTAATTTAGGCGGTTCTGCCACACTTACTATTAGCATGACATTTTATGTGTGTTTTTTGAAGGCAAAAACTGTGGGGGAGATCCCCATAGCACTTCATTTTCATTTTATATAGAAAAGGGCAAATAGTTTCCTTACAAAGGAATTAACCAAATGCATCGAGTCAAATACAGAATGCTATTCTAAGATCATCACTAAAGCGAAGAGACTGAAGAAGGCATTGACTCTTGAAGTTACGAAACCAAATACTAAGCTGGATCCCACCATTTCTGAAGACTTTATCAGACGTTTTTTTCTCGTTCAGGCTCCGTAAAATTCTTGGCTCCACCATTGGTGGAAAACATACATGCTTGATATTTTAATAGAGAGATAGGGGGTTGGCTAGTGAGTGGTTGAGTTTTTAGTGAGCAATTGTTAAGTATAGAGGGAGGGCAACTGCCCTTGAGGATTCTGTTTCCAATCATCCAAACAACATTTGAAATGTATTCTTAGAAAAGGAATCCATGTACATTCAGACAGGAAATTGCATTGAATCAATTTCAGAATAGTTTGAAAGGGAAATGCAGAAAGAAACCTACCTTTGTAGAAATTTTCACAAAAGTGCACAACAATAATCATGGAACACCGAAGACCGAACGGTTGTTATGGTTTAACGAAATCGATGGGGTGCGCGAATGACCTGTCGCCTGAAGTGCCGCCTCGTCGTCTCCAAGCTTCTGGTCCTCATTGAACGTGGTGAATATGTAGTCCTCGATGGCCCCCGGGCGCTTCGGCGTGCCTTGTCTGATGGTGGCGGATCTAGAAAAATATTTAGGGGAGTTGTGCCAAAGAGAGCTAGACCAATTTGAATGATACAAAGGCACAAAACTGAGATACAACAGTTGTAAACCTTCTTGAACCTTCTGTTGGAGCACTCAACTCTCTTTTTATTGTCAATGGCAGAATAATTCATGCGAGGCTAAGGGGAGGCTCTAATGGAAGTGGGCAGGGTAGGGGGCTTGAGCCCTGGTAGCCCCCCTGGCAGATCCGCCCCTGCTGTCCTAAGTGATTGATGAGGTTTTGGCTGTAGGTCTGCGAGTTGCTAACGCTGGCCCGTAGCTTCCCGCCGACGGCCACCCGCTCTCCGACACGACGACGGTGACGTTCCTGGCTCCAACGTTCCCAGCGCTGAGTAGAAGCCGTCGACCATGGTATCGAATAGGTTCCAGGAGGCATTGTTACCGTCCAGCAGCACCGACAGCGCGCGTGTCGTGGTAGGTTAAGAGCACGTGGCTGATGTCCATGGCGCTCGGGTTGCTGGCATCGGAGGTAGTAAGCGTACACGTTGGCCAGGAGCGGTGCACCAGTGCTCTGCAGGTACCACACGATGGGCGTCATGTAGCCCTGAGAGAAGTTGCCCACGGAGGGCGGGGAGCCTTCGATCATGCCCATCTGCACCGCCGTGGACACCTTAATGATGTCGGCGAGGTTGGCCGCAGAGACCGCGGCGTCGAGGTTGTGCATGGCGAGTAGGGGCGGTCAGTGTCCTTGCCGGCTACCTCGTTCCCGACGGCGATATAGCAGAAATGGACGGCTGGGAAGGCCAGGACGTAGCTCTGGACCCAGGCGCCGGTGACCAAGGGGTGGGAGGCCATGGCGCGGATGTCTGCATTTGGGACGCCCACGGTGTTGGCGATGTCCGAGCCGTTTAGCGCCTGAAGCACGTCGGTAGCCGGGGAGTAGATGCGCATGGAGTCAATGCCGTAGTCCTTGTACAGTTGCACCAAGTTGCTCGCGGACAACAGGTCGTCGCTGTTCACGCTGTAGCACACACCGATGGATCACACACCTGTACTGTACGCACTGTCACTGGTGGAGCCAAGGGTGCCGGCAGGGGCCATGGCCCCCTAACAATACAAACTTTTTTACAATATATAGAGAATTTAATAATCTATGTTTATATTTAAAGGATATAATAAATAAAATCTTATTATATATGTCTAATAATATCCTCTAGACAATAAAGTTGAATAGATAAAATTATGATAAAGTATTTTTTTATCTAAAATTTGTATGTGAGCCATATTAGGATATATATATATATATACATATATATATATATATATATATATATATATATATATATATATATAATTTGTTTCATTTCACTTTATATTTTATTGATCGTATATTTAACTAGCAATAACAATTTAGTCATTATCTTATTTTATTATAAATGTCATTATAGGCTTAGATGCATGCATGCATACTCACATCTATAAATAAACACACGTCCCTACTCCATTATGGGCGCTTTCAAACACTAAATCGGTAGATTTAACATTCATAAGTTATCACATGCACCGTGATCTCGATAGAACGATCATGTACCATGGGTATAAGCAATTCCGAAATTCTACGCCGATAAATTTTAATTCATGACTCATCATATATGCCTGAATATAATGTTGACAGGAACGATCATCTACCATGGAAAAAATAGCGAGCATGTTAAATCGTCAAATAAAGGAGTAAATCTAAAAAAATAGAGATTAATCATATTAGAGTAAAAATCTAAACAATTAAGCACATTTAGTTATCGAACCGGCCCTTTATACAGAATTTCTGGTTTTGCCACTGCACATCGGGTTGCTTATTTAGCTCAATCATGGGAAGGAATGCCGGTGTACATTATACAGTGGTTGTGACTTGCGAGTGCTCCGAGAAACAATGCCAGTGCAACCATTGGAAGGAGGGCAGTTTGCTTTGCCATCTTCGTTTGCAGAACATCTAGCAAGCAGATTGCTCAGACTGAATCCGGCAAGCATACTATTGAGCAGAAGTTGCAACTGAATCTCTACTCCTATTGATGAAACCGGAATCGTCCAAGAGACTTCGGCCTGCCGCCCGCTCCCCCCGCTCTCCAACTCATGCTCGCCTGGTCCTGCTCTCGATCGATGCCGCATAGGGTGCTCCCCTCGCCCGGACCCGCTCTCCGTCGACGCCGCTGCGGAGTGCTGCCCTCGCCTGGACCCGCTCGCCATCGACGCCTCCGCGGACGCAGGGAAGGACGACGGGGCAGATCCTGCCCCTGTGCGCTCCTCCTCCTGTGGAGGCAACGGCGGCAGCTAAACCGGCGAGGGCCCCGCCCCACCCCAACGCCACGCTACCCTATTCCGCACTGCCATGCCCCAGGTGCCGTGCCACCCGACTGCCCTGGACTACGTAAGTACGTAGGTGCAAGATTCAGAGCTGAGCACGAAGTGGCGCACTCCAGGATGCGCCGTTGCTGGCGGTGGCCATGGGCCAAAGTTCATCGGCGACTGTGTAGGTGCAAGATTGAAGGAGAGACTGGAGGGGAGAGGAATCAACGGTGCTTCCCAGGCAGGCCACAGTGGAGCAGGATAAGGTACACCATGGAAACAATAATATCTTACCCCCTTTTCCCCTGTGATTTATTTGCAATTAACCTTTTGCTTGTACAACGGAAATTAGCTTGCTACACGCTGTATCCTTGAGACCTGAAAACACGTAAATGATATCACTTGATTCCTTTCTATAACCTGCACACCAAATGCTCGAGAAAATGACTTAACGGAACATATGAATTCGATGCTTGTTCTTTGAACTTGGCTTGGCATGTTTTATTGATGGTGATAGTTGATATACTCATCTTTCAGTTGATCTGCCTTTGTTTCCTCAATTTCATTGCCAGGCAAATACGCTGATCATCACACCAACAGTGGATAGTCATGTTCCTATTGTCTCTTCTCTTTTCAGATGCCTTTGCTTTTTTACATATAAAATCGAGCTGCCATATATTAATTCTTTTATTCTTTTCATAATTAATTGTCATACATTTCATTTTTTAGATCTGTTTGTATGCCAACTCAATTTCAAGTTTAAAAACCATATTACTGTACAAAATCATTTGATTTAGAGAATAGATAGACAGAGTCTATACTGGCTCAATCCAGTGTGCATGTAGCAGTAGAGGATATGGTAAGATCTTACTACATACCATCAAGTAAAAAGGAAATCTTCCCAATAAATGGTTGATTCAGTGTCCACTAAATCCTTCTAATGAGTGCCAAGTTTAGAATGGATACAGTTGATCTTCCTTGTGTAGCACATACAACTGAATGATGAAGAGGACTTAGTAAACTGGGCATTAGAGAAACAAGACACTTCGCCAATTGTACAGCAGCTTCTCTCATTTTTAAAAATGTGACATGGATTCAGAAAGGCAGACTTACTATGAAAATGAAATTCTTTCTCTGGTCTGTAGGTAGTGATTGTATAAAATCGGCAGGGAAACTTATTAGACTCACATTCTCTGTAAATTGTACAAGTATGCAATTTAGAGGAAACAACTCAACATATTATTTTTATATGTTGTTTAGCATATTACACTTGGTGGGATTTCCATATGCTTTTACATGGGACTATTCCAACAAGTCTCATAGAGCTCTACAGTTTGTTACATGGCCAAGGGCCATAGAGCGAGAATGATATATCTATTTGGGTGCATTGCTAGGAGTGTATGGCTAATTAGGAATGACTTGTTTTTTATAATAAAACCGCCTGCAGATAACAATATTGAAGATTAACGCAAGATATTCTGGTTGCTTGGTTTAGATTGCAACAGTTCTTGTAGTGCTACCTGAGCTATAAAAAATTTGGTTGCACAACTGGGTGATGTGTTCTTACGAAGGATTGATTTGCACTGAATTAGCATGGTATATGGCTAGCTGTAGCTGGGTGGAAAATCAACTATCTATTTCAGAATGTTGTTCTAACTGCAGAGTGCATAAGTGCTGCCACTGCAAGTGATACCTAAAAACATCTCGAATTTCGTCTCTACCTTATCCTTCTTTATTACTCCTTCAGTTCCATATCATAAGACGTTTTAGCTTTTCTGGATACATAGCTTTTATTATACATACATAGTCAAAGCAGTGCATCCAAAAAAGCCAAAACATCTTATAATTTGGAAAGAAGGGAGGATAAGTTTTTTTTTTTATGTATCACGTTCTTGAAAAAAGTTAGGTACTATATATATATTTTTCTGTATTGATCATGTTCTCAATTTGCAGGTTGCAATGTTGGCAAAGAATACAAATAACTGTAGTTAAGTATTTAACTATCTGCGATAAAAATAGTTAGCTGAGCTTGATGATTGTTTTAGCTTTTCTGTGTTCTTCACATTCTTTTCCAATAGTGTGCAGAGCAGTTTTATTTCTTCTGCAAATTAGGCAGAAAATCTTGTGTACATGTACTTGAACTAGCAATTTTTGTTTACCTTTTATGTAACAACAGCCACCTATGTTATGCCGGTTGTCTTATACATGACATCACTATAGCTACTAGAAAATCAATTTGGTACTCTTTGGTCGGCCCATGAAATTTGCCTGGAGCTACAAAAGGGACGGCCTATTGATGAATTGGATTCAATTTGCGAAAAATATGGAACAAGACTTGGATGTTTTTATGTGTTTTATAATGTTTTATTGCTTGATTAAATGCGGCCAGTTGTGGATCGCACATTTCAGTTGGACATGGATGGTGAGATGCTATCTTTGTGGCACATTGCACATATAGTTAGTGGTGGTTCTGAAAATAAATTAGCACTCAAGAGAATCTGATAAACAAGCAAATATTTTGATGATTGCTTTTACTATATTAAATTTATATGCCCCACATTCCATTAGTGTTAGATGATCTCAAAACTTTTTCGCACTCCTCTTATAGCGTTGAAAATTTTTAGGTTTCCGTAGCAACGCACGGGCATATGCTAGTGAATATATATACAAGCGGAAACTAGGTAAAGTTACTTTTCACGTTTTTTTTTCTTCAGCTGATCAGAAATTCAGAACACGTTTATGCCGACCGCTAATTAAGCCGTGGCAGATAATACGCGGCTACACTTTTGCTTACAATTCCGACCGATTTTCTGATTTCCGCCGCTACCCACTTGAGTGCTGCTGACCAGACAGATGACTGGGCTTGGCTCATGGAATTCCAGTGGCTGCTGACTGCTGCTGCCCTGACGTCGCGGCACCGGCACGCCGACGCGGCTTCCAATCCTGGCCCGTTTGAAGTTGAAGGGCTTGCACATCGTCGCCGTGTTGTTTTCTGCATGCGAATTGTCGCTTGTTCCGGTCCGTTCGATGTGCGCCTGAATGTTCGTTGCGGTCGGGGCACGGCAAAGTCTGAATGAATACTGGTGGAGTCATCACGGCTCGCTTACGACCAGCTACCTTTTTCCTCTTTTCGCTTCAGCTAAAAAGGTAATTTAATTTATCAATCAACAGTAGTATTTTATGCTCATAAAAAATCAGCTGTTTTAACAGTACTTTAGTTTATTAACCAACTTATAAATCCTATCAAACAGCTTTTCTCAAATGAATGGGCGATCTATAGAATTTTTATTTTTTTTTAGGTTGGTATGTAGGTCGTTTACACAAAGTCGCCTCATGATGCTAGAACAGTGAACAGTGGTGGAGGTCATCTTATCGTCATTGAAGGCGAACAAAATAGAAATTGACTTTTGAGAGGGCGACATGAGGCTACTTTTTTAAAGTTTTGGCCATAACTCTGACATAGTGTTTGGTTAAAACAAGGCGCGACGTACTGTAAACGTCATGGGAAATAGATTGTGCGGGGAGAAGCACTGGGACCAATTATCGTGAAGTGCGGTCCAATAACGTTGAATAACGTTGAATATTCATGAACTAGATGAACGCCATCTAGTACGTAACAAAAGTATTTGTTGGTAGTACAAATTGTCTGTCGTGTGAGACGTAGGACCATTGGACCAGCAATCTTCAGATAGTGATGTGTGGGGTTCAGAGTTCAGATAAATAACAAAGCTGCAGTGATGTCTGCAGCTGGGAGTCAATGTTTCAGAATCAACGGCTGTGTGTGAAGGCAGTAACCTTTTATTAACAATTCGATGTGCCCTGTGCTGCAACATCGATAGACCAGCAACCCTGAAAGTTTCAAATAGCCTCTTCCCTCAGACAGTCTGCGAAAATGCCTTCAAGATGGAATTCAGAAACAGATATACAAGTGTTCATTACATGAGGATGATTTTCAGTGTGCTGAAAAACGATCTTTATCTTATCTTTAGAGTAATTGCCGAGATTATCAGGAATCAATTTGCGTCAGCAACATTGAAAAAACATAAAGACGACAAAAGAAAAAAGAAAAAGAAAAAACAGTTAGCAGTTGGACATAAATGTGTCATTGCATCAGGTCCAATAATTTCTCCGTTCTCGAGCTTTCTCCATCACTGCGATACAATAGTATCGTTGTACAGCAGAAGTATCATATCAAATCCAATCCAATTCCTATCATTGAGTGGTAACCCTTCGTCCACAGTATCGGTCCCCGCGGATTGGAAGTTGCAACACACCAATCCGAGTGCATCATGTAAAGCAAGTAACACGTTGCAAATTGCAATCCAAGAAGAAGCTTCGAATTCAAATTCAAACTAGTGCAAAATTAACATGAAATATTTCTTTGAGATGGTAGTTGAGTGAAGTTTCATCATGGGTTCATTCTTCTTCTTCTTCTTCTTCTTTTTTTTTTTTTTTTGCATCCCTGCTTTCCTCTTTACAAATTACAACAGCAGCAGGAAGTTTTGATAGTACAAAGTGTACAACAGCTATGTTATCCACGAGCAGGACAAAGATGGATTCTTTTGTGGAACGCCGAACGATGGAGATATCAAACCTGCATGCGCACGCGTGGGCAGGGTCGTCGTGGCGTCAGCCTCAGCTCGTCGGGACGGCGACGGCGACGGCGACGGCGGCGCGGCACATGGGGCAGGCGGGCGTCCTGGCGAGCCACCGGTCGACGCAGGCGGCGTGGAACGCGTGCGTGCAGGCCGGCATCGCGCGCCACCGCTCGCCGGCGCGCGCGGCCTCGAGGCACACTGCGCACGAGGCGGCGGCCTCGTCGCCGTTGCCGCACGGGAAGGAGAAGCTCGGGAGGCGGCGGATGTCGTCGGGCGAGAGCCCCGCGCAGAGAGGCGTCAGCGGCGAAGGCGAAGAAGGGTCGAGCGACGGGACGCGGTAGCGGCTGCCGCGGTGGTGGCGGAAGGCGCGCGCGGCGAGGACGAGGACGAGGAGGAGCAAGGCGGACGCGGCGGCGAAGAGGACGAAGATGGCGAGCGCGGCCGCCATCACGGCCGCCTGCACGGCGAGCGACAGGAGCCGCGCGCCGGCGCACTGGCGGTGCCGCGGCTCGCCGGCGGCGGCGCGCCGCCGCTGCTTGTTGGCTTCTTCTCTTCCCGCCGGCCCCGGGGCCGCGAGCTCGTCGGGCACGGCGGCGCCACCGGCTGCAGCGGGCGGGGCCATTCGTTCGGATGAGGCGGCTGGCGTCCTTGGCGTGGCTCGGCGGCGCGGGGTGGAATGGAATATTTCAGCGGCGGGGATCGGTGGAGAGAAGACGCGAATTGGAATTTGGAAGGAGGTGCTCTGCTCCCCGTCCCCAATCTCGAGCTTTGGCCCTTGGCCGGGTTCGGTACGTTGGCGGGTTGCCGTCGCCTCCGTAAAGGAACCAATGGAATGGATATCATTTAGTAATGCTAGTGTTATTTTATTATTATTATTATTATTATTATTATTATTATTATTATTATTATTATTATTATTATTAAAACCAGTCAAAGGAAGTCGCATTCGTTTTCCACATCCGGATTTGACACCGGAAAGAGGCTTCATTCATGCGGAATATGCTCTGTAGTTGACGCCACAGCATGGATACGGATACGGATATGAGTATCAGATCGATACGGATACGTAGATACATTATTTTTTAAAAAATTACGATACTCGAATATGTTTCATTATTTTTTAATATAAATAGATGAACAAAAAAATAATGTATATTTAGGTTTTTGAAATAGTAGTAGCTCATCTTTCTATATTTAATTTTTTCCATGCTTCAATAGCCAAGTATATCCATTATATTTTTAAAATCCAAAAGTTGAATATGTATATAATACTAAAAGTCTTTAGTTTGTTATATGCCATCTTTAGATAAATCAAGTAAAGATGTGTGTTTGTGTTGTGACTACAAGATCACAACATAACCTAGATTTTCTTTTTATTTAGGATACTTCATAGATACGTATCAATCTAAGTATTTAAAATTAGTTTTTATTTTTATTTAGGATACTTCGGGGATACGTATCAACCGTATCCATCGAGTATCGGTATCGGATACATATCCGATCACGGGATACGGCACCCACTTTGAAGTATCGGGGTATTATAGGTTGATGCCGGACACTTAAAACCATTTGAATTTAGAAAATGCAACGAAAGCAATTGAATTTGGAAGAATATCGTGGACTGTTTGGCTTCCTGGAATTTTCAGAATTGAATTTATTATATAAACTATAGTTATAGGAGAAAAATCTATAAAATCGTCCATAACTTTACTTAAGTTGGAGAAGAAAAAAATCCATAAAATCCATTTTTATCTCTCACACTATAAATTTGAGATAGGCTTATATGTGAACTTTAAAAAAGTTGTGAAATTTTAAACGCTTCTTCCACAACTATAGTTTATACTATAAATTCAATTCGAAATTCAAGAGCCAAACGAGCTCTAAAATTTTCTTTAAAAATCCTTCTAAAAACTCCATGTTCTACTACTTCTATAAAAAAAAATTATAGGAAAAAAAAGATCATCTACTTTCTAATATTCCACCTCTAAAATCAAAATTTGATCGTTCTTACAATTTGTAATGTTTTGCATCAGGAACTCTAAATTTGTTTTTATATCTATTTAAGCCTCCCACAATCTTTCTCTCTTGCATCAGGAACCTGAATTTGTTTCTATATATATTTTAGCCCTTCCACTAGATTAAAAAGTCAGATAAGCGAGTTGCCTAAACATAAGGATACTACCTTTTTTTCTTGAGCGTTTGTCAGGAGGAGCAGGAGAAGCCCCAATTCCTAGTTCCTCTTTCTCCGTGCTAAAGAGCTCTGGCTCCTCCATCAGCTCTTCCGGTGAAGCCGTTTCTGTCAATGGTGTTTGGCATGGCTCCTCTAGGAGCTCTAGCCGGAGCCCTTCGAGAGCCATGCCAAATAGACATTAGAATTGGATCCTCTAACTAGTAAACTCAGTTAAACGTTAGCTAAGTTAAAATAGTTAAACTCAGCTAAACTTTAGTTGGTGTGTTAAATAGGCCATTTAATCTCTAGTAGCTAAACTTTAGCTAGTAAGAACAAAGCATTTCTTTCCATCTATGATTCTGATCTTTTTATTCAAGTCGATAAGAAGTCAGTTTCCGATATGTTATTTGTTCTTTGATAATGATAACGAAACACTTCTCTCCGTTTCCCATGCATGTGTCGGTGCGTGAGAGTTTATTTGTCTCGTCAATTTTTTCCCCGTCTTTTATATCCAGTTTTTCTTGTTCGCGTCATTTCTTCTGTTCTTCATTCTTTTTGTTACTATTGCCATATGATTTTGGAAGGAGGAGGTGGAGAGTGCCGTGTGTCGTGGCAGATTGGCATACTCATACAATGCAAGGAGTATGGATAGTAGACTAGTAGGCTACTGAACTTTTAATTTATGGAGCAAGAGATTCGATACGATCATATTATCCATGCGAACCATGCGGACGGAGACAGGTGGACCGTTGACCGACCCAGATATGATGATGCTGCTGGCATGCGAGTCGTGTCGTGTCTATATATCCGCATGCATTGCGTTGCATGCAGCTGCAGTGCATTCCCTGTGTCGTCGGTGTCGTGCTGTGTTGTGTGCCCACAACACACAGCGGTCCTGTCAGGCTTGTGAACGAATGAAGGTCCTTTTTTTTTAGTAAAAATGATGGTTCGGTGTTGACTGAGCGAGAAAATGGCTCTGGCGAGGCGTGCAGTACGTTTGATCAGTTTCGTACAAAATGCATGTAATATTTTTATCTTTAAATAAGTTTATTATAAGTGTAGATACAACTATCTATCTAGTAATACTAATTATGTATTATAATATTAATATCTTTTATTTATAGTTGGTTAAAGTTAAAAGAAGTTGATTTTTAAAGAAGCCAGAATAACTTCTATTTTTAGGATATAGGAGTACGTAGTAGCAGTAGTACACCGATGAAACGAAGTCCAAACTTGCCGCTTTCCTTTGTTATTTTTTAATGATTTTTAATGTGTTCGTGTCATTTATTCTGTTCTTTTTGTTGCCATGTTCTTGGAAGGCGGAGGTGGAGAGGGTCGTGTGTCCTGACAGATTGCCATATATACGTACGGAGTCGGCCACTGAACACTTAAAATTATGGAACGAAGTGACTGTATACGATCATGTGTGATTGTGAGTTCAGTAGGCACTGATGAAACAAAGTCAAACTTGCCACTTTCCTTTGTTTCTTTTATTTCTTATGTATATGTATATATGTTCCTCTCGTTTTGACCAAAAACTTGCAAAATATGCTTCGTGTGATCTTGTAGTTTGTTATTTAAAGGGTGGATCTTGTAGTTGAAGTGGATCTAATATAAACAATGAATCCCATCTGGACTGTAGAGCACAGGGATTCTGTGGAACTTCTTGCCAGCTTAAACGATTAGTGGATGCTTTTCAAATGGGTAAATCTAAACGTCACCCGAGTGATTTGGAGGCGCTGGTCACTCGAAATTTGTGGCCGTCGGATCTGTTTGTTATGTATCTGTGCCGTCCCTTTCTTTTGTCTTCCTTTTGTCTCGATTTGTGGACCCATGTTGTCGGTGCCTCCTTTTTTCGTTTTTTGGGAATCGCGCCATTTATTCTGGTTTGGAACGGAGCCCTGGCGTCCGCCGCTTCATTTCCTGTTCCTTTTCGTCTTCTTCCGTGTGAGCGGAGCTCGGGGTGGCGAGTGAGGCGACTCAAAGGCGGTTCGAGGCGGCAGTGCTAGGGTTTGTCAATTTTGCTTGCTGTTCTTCCCCAAATCTCCCGTGCTTTGTAGTTCCATTTGTTCTCCATTTCAACCTCTATTTCCCCCCAGATTTTGCTGTGATTCTGTGTTTTGCCGATTTGTTTCGCTGACTGGCGGTGGAGCTCGTGAGAGGCGACTCAAAGCGATAGGTGGTTTGTCTTTTTTTTGCTTTCGTTTGATCTCGAAATCTCCTATGGTTTGTATTCATATTTGTTCTCCATCATTTGAATCTTTATTTCTCCCCCCTCGATTTGTTCTCATTTTGGGTTTTGCCGATTTGATTCGGCCGAGTGTGGCGGTGGAGTTCGGAGAGCCTACTCAGCGCACGGATTTTTTTCCCTTTCATTTCGTCATGAATCTTCACTGCATTTGTTTGTGGCAGTTGTTGTGCGTTCTTCGAATCTCTATTTTTCCATAGGTATATGCTCGATTTATCTATTTTTTTGTTGCTAATTGATTTTGTTGTCTTCTGCAGATCTATTGGTGTAAGAGGCCTCACGCTCGTGTATGTAATTCGTCCCCTTCATCTTAGTTTATTTAGTGTATGTTCTGTGTTGTATCTAATATCCTCTGTTATTTCTGGATTTTCATATGTTTTGATTCTTGTCTATGGAGCTGGCATAGGCGTCGTGGTAAGTTTGTAATCTCTCTGCCGTGCCTTTCATTTGGCTTATGGTGTGTCCTTCTAGATGTTGATTAGTGTGCACCGACATGTGATTTTTAGGGATGTGGTTGTGAAATATGTTGGCACACTGGGGCCTTGTATTTACTAGAGATATTGTATATTTGATCTCATTTTTGTTTCTGGTGATTGCATTTTAGTTTCTGTTATAATCTATGGAAAACTGAATGGTCATTGCCCCCGATCCGTTGATTGAATGCCTATATTAGTTGTATACTTTTGCGGTTTTATGATAGTTGTTTTAGGAGTAACCAGGTTTATGATAGTTGTTTGTTATAGGTTCATTCAGTTTAAATTGTATTTAGTTAGACTAATCAGGTTATAATTGTTTAGTAGTTTTGGTATATTGTATTTTGCTTATTGTTATGTTATTAGAGTCTATTTATTATTTTTTGACAACCGCATGTTATGTAAGCCGCTTATATTGTGCATCCTATTCAACTTATTTATGTATGTGTCTTTGAATTTGTATTTTATTGTTTATAATGTTGGAGTCCTTGTATATCTCTTTCTAGTTTCTCAGTCTCTCTGCGAGATGACATATGTAGATTTTGTCTAATTTTTATTTTATTTTAGATGGAAACTAGAGCCGAAAAAAAACGTCGAGTTGATGATGTCTCTTCTCAAGATGATCTTCTTCTGCTGCAGATGATTCTCGAGTGATGATAGCATGTGTTCTCGCATGATAACAATGTTTGTCTTGATCAATCAAGTTCTGATGTTGACATGTTTGTTGATGTATGTTATTTGTTTCTTTATTTTCAGTACCATACTTAGTTCTTGGTCATATTGTTTATTTTTTATGCTTTATATATTTCGCTGTGTAGGATTTATCATCTGAATGTTCTGAAGTTCGCAATTTCAACATAACTCTGCATCAGAAATGCTTAAGAGATGTAAGTTATTGCCTTTTCTTTTTTTTGATTTGTTTGAAGTGTTATTAAATTTTATTGTTTCAAAGACAAGAGAGTGGAGTCTTTGAAGAGGAAAATGACTATTGCTTTGGTCTGCTCGGGTATGTCATTTTTGTTATTGCTTTGTATAGTTGTTTCCTTTGTTTCTTTAACTTTTTTCTTTCTTTTTTGCTCCTAGTCAAAGAAAGAAAAATCTGCTTCACGGTCATCTGATGCTTTCAGTAGACAGTTTGTCAGTAAGTTTGCTGGTGTGATCAGTTCTTTATCTGAAGATAAGAGAGGTATCATTAGGAGATATGGATTTGGATCACTGCTACTTTTTGATAAGTGTTTTGTTCCTAAGAAGTTTAGTAAGTGGCTCGCTTCCCTTGTTGAGTTCAAGTCTGGTGATCTAATCATTCATGGCAAGGTTATCTCATTGACTCCTCAATCTGTTCATGATGTTCTTGGTATCCCTATTGGTGGTTGTCCTTTTCCTTCTAATTACTCAATTGGTAAAGCTGTTGTTCTTTCCAAATTTGATAAGGCTTCTTTGCCTCAAATATCTTTCTTTGCCAACAAGTTGAGTGATGCTGACCTAAGTGATGAAGAACTGTTGATCTGTTTCTTGGTTATTGCTCTACATTGTTTCCTTTGCCCAAACTCTAATATTGTTCCTAGTCCACGCTACCTTGGTGTGTTTGAGGACATTGAACATATTAGTTTGTTTGATTGGTCTGGCTTTGTATTGTGCTGGTTGCTTGATGGTGTTAAGAGTTTCAATGTTGGTAAGAAAGGTGGTCAGAGAAGTTTTGGCACTCTTCGTGGTTGTATGTACTATCTTGCAGTAAGTTTTTTTGCCTCCTTTTCCTTTTTTTGATTGAAGTTTGGTATTTTATTTTTAAATTTTTTTGATAGGTTATGTATTTGGATCATGTTGATTTCTCTCATCGTCGAGTTGCTGATTCCTTTCCTCGAATTCAAGTTTGGAAGCAAAATATGATAAGAGAATTTTCTGAACTTGATCTTAAATCTCCTTTTGTGTATGGTATGAGACCTTTGCTTGATTTGGGAAAGACATGCTATAACAAGGTTTGCTATGTTTCTGACTCTTTTTTTAATTTTTTTACATTCTTTTTAAGTGTTTTCTTTGTATTTAGGTTCATCCTCCACATGAGCCATCATCCGTTGATGAATGAATGGGTGATCTTAAGTTTTTGTCAAAGCTTCAAAATGCATGTGGATGTGATGTTTCGATGTGTTGAAAGCTTCGTCCTTAGTCTGATTGATGATCATTGCAATACATGTCTTTCTCCTGTACCTATTGATTTGATGTCTCTTGGTGATCTACCTGATGATTTGAAGTTGATTTTCACAAAATTGATGAACCAAGTTTATAATTTCAAAACAAACTCTAGGCGTTAGTTCTTAAAGTGTTGAAGCTGTTTTGTCGATTATGAAAGTCCTAGTGATCCTCAAGATGTTTCTCCTTCTCATCTTTCTGTTGAGCGTGATTGTGGTATTCATGAGCCCTCTGATTCTAAGGTAGTTTAATTTGCCTTGTGTTCATTGATTTTTTAATTTATTATTTTTGTTTTGCTACTTATATTGTTTTAAATGTAGGCCAATGGTGCTCTTGATGGCAGCGGTTCTGTTTCAAAGGATGCAAGTAAGTTTTCTTGTCTTATTTATTTTTTTCCCTTTTTATTAAAGTCAGACAAATGTAATATTATTTTTCTTTGCATTAGTTGGTGTTGGTGTTGGATCTAAAGATGGTGTCGAAGTTGCTGCAGCTACATCTTCTTTAAAGCGTAAGTTATATCCATTTGTTTTATTCATTTTCTTTTTTTTTCTTTTAGTTGATATGTCTTTCTTTTTTAGGTGTTTCTTCTTACGTTACTTAAACAAGTTACTTTTAGGGTCAGATGGTGCAGCCAATAATATTCGTGTTGATCATGATAATTATGTTCATTCTCAGAAAAGTGTTGGTGATGTTCTCTCAGTTCCTAAATGTTCTAAGTCAATTGCTGTTCATGCTTGTGATGATGTCATTCAAGTTGATAATGAGCATGATTCTGATCTTGAAGTTGATCCTTTTGTTTCTCCAGATCATTATGTCGGAGTAAGTTTTGTTTTGTTCTTCCTTATTTATTTCCCTCTTCTGACCCTCAAGTTGATCCATTCTATTATTACTGTGAGTTTGTAATTTTTTTCCATTTTTAGGATCGAATTGTTATGCAAACGCTTCCCTCTTCTGATGATGAGTCTCCTCGTATTACTCCCAAGTTATCTAACGTGGTCCATCGTACTTCGCAACTGAATTCTTTGTCTAAGTCTGCTTCTTGTGTTGGCACTTCTAATAATATAAGTTGTGTTTTTCTTTTGTGCTCTTATTTTTTGCTCTTTTCATACCTTGTGTTTTCTCATTTTTTTTATTGTTGCAGCTCTGTTCTCCTAAGGTTGCGGTTGTTGGTTCCATATCTTTATCTCAGAAGCTCAGAACCATTGGAAAGAAATCTGATTCTTTGTCTAATTCTAAGCTCAAGGCTTCAACTTCTGCTTTGCCATCTTCACATAGAACATTATCGAAGACTCATGGGTATCCTTATGTCTCTCCCAATGCGTTTGGTGGATCTTCAAGTAAATCTGATTTCAAGATATCAGATTCTTCTACTGGTGGTAAGGTCCCCATTCATGGTCCTAGGAGAACTGTTGCACCCAGTCATTTTTTGCGTGGTGAATTTGAGACTGAAGGGGCTAAATACCAAGTGACCAAGACTCAGATTCAGAATTATAAGGCTATATGCAATCTGGCCAAGTCTTCTAACAGTGGATTTGTATTTTTCTATCATTTCATCTCTGTCATTTATTTTCCAATCTCTGCATTGTTTTTTATTTTTATTTCTTCATATTTTCCATTGTAGTGATGATGCTATCTACTTCTCTGGAGTTCGGTGCACATTTTGGGCTCTTGGTGAATCTTTGAAACCAGGTGGTGTGGTGAACAACTTTGTTATTGCTGTTTTTTTGCTTCCATTTGTTCAACCAACCTTCGGTCATACTTGATGTTTCCAAGTGTCACTACTTCTTTTTAAATATTTCCGTAAGTCTTTTTTTCTCTTTCTGGTTGTTGATTTTCAGTTTGTTGTATATTTTTTTTGTTTAAATTTTTTTCTTCTATATTGTTATTGTAGGATCAATTTTTGAAGGACAAACAATCTGCTAATCATGATACCTTGAAAAAAGCTTTCTTTAGGTCGAATAAGAACAGGCCTCTTTATTGTTCTGATATGGTAAATGTTGCTCTTCTTAAGTTGTTTTCTTCTTACTTTTATTTAGGGTACATCTAGTTATGCCTTACTTTGTCTTTTGTTTTTATTTGTTAGCTGTATTTCCCATGTTTGTATGAGGAGCACTTTGGTTTTACGTTTATTGTTGATATAAAGGACCATAATTTTGTTTTCTTGGATTCATACTATGCATCACAAGATGATTATCAGTCTCAAGTGAGAGATATATTGGTTAGTTATTTTTTGAATTTTTCTTAGTCCCACTAAATTATACTATTTGTTATTACTAATTATTTATGGTTGTGTAGATCCCGAATTTTAAGTACTGGTGGAAGAAATGTGGAATGATTGATATGCCCTTCAATAGTTACAAGGTGGTGTATCCATATGTCCCTAAGCAATCTGCCGATAATTAGTAAGTTCCTCTACGTGTTATGTACTGAGCCTCTGGAGATGTATTTTGTGGTTATGGTCAATATTTTAGTGAGCTTGTTCTATTGTTATAGCGAGTGATTTGTTGTAAGATGTATATTTGTATGGTGTAAATTTAGTGAAATTATTTATATTGTAATGATATTTTTTCCTTTTATGTAGCTGTGACTCTGGTGTTTATGTCATGATGTTTCTTCAGTATTGGAAATCGCCTCGGACTTCTTTGTTCAATCTTTTCAAGGAATCTGATATTCCTAATCTCGGGATTAAGTTTGCGAATGATCTCATGCTTGTCTCCTAAAAATTCTGGTCGCAAAGATCTTGTTTCAGGTTATCAGTTCATTGTAAGTTATTTATATACTCTGTATTATGATTTTCTAAGCATCTATATTACTTTTGTAATAATGTAGATCTATTATTAACTTTCACAGGATGGTCAAGACATGTAGGCGTCGTCATCTTTCTGGTTTTGAAAATATTGTGACATTTTCTGTCATACCCAGTTTTAGGAATAAAACTGAATACAAAACCATATGTGTGCCTAGAGATCAATCACACACATATAGAGACAAACCACTGGAGTATCAAGCTCAGTGCCTTTATTACATCACGAATAATAGTTCATTACATAAATTTATTCAAAGTCTCAGCGGAAACAAAATAAGATAACTAGCACTCCGATAGACTCCAAAGTCACAGGGACGTCAACTAGTGAAGCACAAGACTAGTAGTCCTCAACAGAGTCCTCATAGACACGAATATCTGTTACCCATCCGGGATTTTCCAAGTAATAAAAATAAACAAGCGTAAGTACATGTCGTACTCAACAAGAATAACATGGGGTTAATGAGGCTCAAAAGGCCGACACGGTTTTACAGCCGGTTAGCAACTTTTATCATATCTCAATTTTAGCATAAGTGAGTAGCAACAAGTAGCATAAATCCCAATTAAACCATATGATCATGTAAACAATGATTAAAGTATAGCAAAAACAATACTCAAAAGTTTTCAGCGCATAAATCATTATTCCATAAGAAGTCCAGGCCGCTTCGTGGATTTGTGAGCACGGCTGTTATAACAGTTTTAACACTCTGCAGGGTTGTACACTATCACCGTGAGTCGTGATTCCCATATGCTTGGGTTAATTACTCCCAAACTACACTTTGCCGAGGTGCATAGCGGGGTTTCACTATGAAGTCTTTCAAAGGTTCGTCTAACAAGTTAGGGCCGCTAGGTTTCCTCGACAAGCGGACATAGAATCCCTCTTCCAAATGGTTCACACCGCAGCAAAGAACACATGAGGACGAAGCCACGCTATGCCCATCGTGTAAAGCCCCTTTTGCGCCACAAGGGTAACCTCTAACAAGCTAGAAGAGAGTCCTTATACTTGACTAAAGCCAGAGCCATATAGCCCCCACGGTTGTACTGTAAGTCCCGGGTGCTCACTTATAGATAAGTCCTTAGGGAGGACAAGAGCAAACAGGTACTCTTCCCCTTTAATTTTCCGTTGCTAAAAAGCGAGTTTTAAACCTTTGTTGCATATAGCATTAATCATGTTACAGATCATAATGGTTATTCATTGAGCACTAGCATAAACTACCCAAATGCATAAACCCACGGTAATCAAGGTACAAAATACAAATGCTAGGAAATTCTTAGGGGTAAACAAGGAAGACACATGCAATATGAATTAATGATTAATGGTGAATAGGTAACAAGGATGATCCCATGCTATACTTGCCTTGCTCAATGAACCCTTGGTGATACGGCTCGTCAAAGTACTCCTGATCACCAGCGTATTGCTCACCGTCTATACTCCACAACAATCAACATACAATCATCCAAGCGAAATCATGCATAGCAAACAAAAGTATAGATTAGAACAGTACACCAATATCATAAAACAAAGATAAAAAGTTTAGATAACGAGTCTACGCATTGCTAGGATAACGCAGACGTTTGGATCACCAAAATCGGAGCTAAAACGGACAAAATATGAATAAATCAAGATTTTATGTAGAAAACTTATTAATTTTATTAAACAATAAAATTAAAAGTTGGAAAACATGATTAACAGTATCTGTAGACATGTATTCAATTACGAATCTAACGCAACTTGAACGGATCAAATCGAGTCAATCTGCAAAAAAGTTATACACAAAAAAAGAATCCAATGGCAAACTTGTAATTAAACTGAAAACGATTAAAATAAAATTCGGTTTTTAAATTGAACAGAGGACTGCGGGTTCAAATATAAGAAAGCAGGGGGTTTCTTTTGCAAAATCAACCACGAAGGGGTACGGGGAGATCTGATCCGTTGGATCCAAGATGAACGGCTAAGATTAAAAAGGAGGGAGAGAGAGAGGAGTGCCGGCCGGGAACAGTGACCCGACGGCAGCGACCATCGCCGGCGGCGAGCAAAGCTCGTCGGCGTGCGCGTATATGGACCTACGGTGCTCGGTTTTGAGTGGGGATGGCACGGGGAGAAAGAGCACGCGATGGTGAACTCACCGGCGGCGAAACGGCTTGCGGCGGTTGGAGACGGCGTCACGGCGGCGAGAGGCGGACGGTAAGACCCTGCAAGCATCGGCGAGGGTTAGATCTCGGCCGAGAGCATGAAAAAAGGGAAAGAAGGGGTTCGGCGAGGTCGTGGCAACCCCGGCGGCTCGGCCACGAGCTTACGGTGACGGCGGCTTCGCGGAGACCAAATCGACGAGCAAGGGCGGCGTTAGGGTTGCAGCTGCCGCCGCCGCTTTCCCGAGGCACGGCGGCCGCCGCGAGAGGGCGAGGTGAAGGCGGTAGCGCGTGGGGGTTCGGCTTTTATAGCCGGAGGCCGCGCCATCGATGGAAAGGGCGGATCGAAGCTTGATCGAAGCTCTTCCATCAATGGAAGGCGCCGGCTTCCATTTTAGGAAAGTCCGGAGGAGGAAGAAGGAAGGCGGCCGGTGCGGCCGACACGCTGGCCCCACCTGTCGGCGCCGGCTGAAGAGAAAAGAAGGGCTCAGCTCGGCTTGGGCACAGGGGCTGTGTCGGTCTTTGGGCTGCGAGAAGAAAGGAAAAGGGAGGGAAGATGGGCCCTCGGGCCAAATAGGGAGAGAGGGTGAGAGCAGCTCCATCTTTTTTTTTCTTTTTTTCTATTATTTCAAAACAGTTTTTTTGAAAAGCAATTCAAATCCAAATTGAATTTGAGTAAATCCACTCAATACAAAACACCAGTGCACCAGCATGAATGCATTCAAACATGTATCTACCTTATGATTAATTTTAATTTAATAAAGTTAATTATTATTCTATATTGAAATGCACACATAAATTTGCATAATAAAATTCAATTTCACCTATTTTGGAAAAAATGCAAATTTAGGGTGTTACATTTTCAACATGCTTACAGTGATGTAAAAATTGTTCATACATGACATCGTTCTCCATAAATATTCCTGCTGTAATAGGCTAGAATTATAAAATTGATGCTCCCTATGATGAGACATTAAATGTAGTTTGTTGAATCTTGTTCATAATATGGTTCTATTTCTTCATTGATGCTTGTACTTCTTCATTGCTTTCTGTAGTTTTTGCTGCACCCCTTGAGATTATCCACTAGTTGTGCTTGTTCTCATCTTCTTCTTGCTCTTTGTATTTGGACCTGCATGATAAATATTTTTATTACTATATGATTTGTATGATAAATATATGTACTATTAACTTTTTGTTTCATTTTGGTTTTCCTTACTTGATATCTCTGCCTTTTTTCATATTCTTCTTCTTTGATGCTTTTGTTTTCTCCCTTTCTTGTTCCACGATTTCTTTGAATCTCTTTGGTTTTGTCGGTCTTCCTTTCTTCTTGATGGTTTCTAGGTCCTGCATATTGGATTTTTCATTAGATTCCTGTCGATCTGGTATGTTGTGTGGTTGGATTCATCATGCGCTCCTCCAGGTGGCTGTGTTGGTTCCTTTTCTTCAGGTATTGTTGCTTTGTCAGCTGATAGCATAATGTCTAGATTTTTTCCAATTCTTGTGAATTCATCTAGTAGATATTCCATTGCTGCTTCTTTTGATGCCCCTTTTGAAGTTAACTGTGATGCTGCTCTTGACAGGATGTTGAATCTTAGGATGTCATCTTTAGCTGTTGATGAATGGTTGCTTTTCAGGTTCAACTTCTTTTCCTTCTTTCTCCATCTCTCTATTATGTATTTATCTGGTATCTCAGTGACTTCTGTTTCTACTGGGACTTTGAGTATATGTGAGCATAGTATGCCATCCTTGCTGAATTTGGAGCATATGCAGCTGTATTCTTCTGTGCCTGGTGTGGGTTCAGTCTCTACTATGTATCTCCTTATTCTGTGCTTTGCATGTACTTGATTCTTTTTATCCCAAACTTCATATTGCCCTGGCTGCTCAAGTTCCTTATAGTTCAGTCTACTTGTAGCTCTTAGTTTTCTCATGAATTTGCTGAATATATTTCTGTTGTACATCTCCATTGCTTGTAATTCGATGCTGTATCCAAATTCTAGTTCCTTGCGAGTCTTCTGTTTGTTTGTATTATCTTCTCTAGCTTCTGCTATGTTAATTGTATCTACTATTCTGTCATATTCCTTTAAAAAACTTGTGACACTGTATGTAGGTCCAACATTGTCCTTGAATCTTACATTTGTGCCTTTGCTTCTGCCAGTGCTTTGTAGGAATGGATAGAAATAGTTCTTGAAGTATACTGGAATGAATCTTTCCCTCATTTCCTACATTTTGTTGAAGTACTTGTTTGTTTCTAATTTGTATTCTGCCACCATCTTTGTCCACAGGTACTCAAATTCCTCTACTGTCAAGCTGTTTCCTACTATATCTTCAAAGTCTTCTGGTAAGCCTTTGTTTTTTGCAAAGCATTTGAGATTTTTGTTGTAGCACTTTCTTTTTATGTGGAACAGACAATTTCTATGCTTTGTATCAGGGAACACTTCATGTATTGCTGCTTTCATTGTGGCATCCCCGATCAGTTATAATGGTCTTTGGTTTCTTTCCACCCATTGCTTCTGTAAATGTTTCGAAGACCCATTTGAAAGTCTCTATTGTTTCATCATATATGAAGGCACATGCAAATAAATAGGTATGGCCATGACCTGTCACTCCAGCAAAAGGTGTAAAAGGGAGATTGTATTTGTTGGTCATGTATGTACTGTCGAAGCTTACACAGTCTCCATATTCTGCATAGTATTTTAGTGAATCTGCATCTCTCCATAACATGTTCTTTACTCTGATGTGTTCATCTATATCAAATTTGTAGAAGAAGCTTGGGTCGTTTCTTTTCTTTTCTATACAGTAGTCCAGTGCCTGCTTCATATCCGTTCCAGTTATGATTCTATTCAGCTTTGTTCTAAAATTTGCTACATCTTTCTTCTTGTATGGTAAAGCTATCACTCCTCCCCTCAAATATGATAAAATTGGTATCATTTTCTTTGTGGGGATGTTGTTGTCATTCAGTGTTCTGATTAATGCCTTCTCTATCTCAGTCATGTATTTATGCCCACTGAATAACATCTCTCTGTTTTCAGGCTGCAGCGCATGGTTGTGATCCAGCTCTAATCTAGTACATCTCCATTTTCCATTTTCTTCCTTCACTACCATTACCACTGGGCAGTCCGTCTTTATCTGAACATTTGTTTTTCTCTTTGACCCTTTATCATTATGATTGTCCTCTGTACTAAATTCTTCATCATCTCCTCTAGTCTTCCTCTTTTTAGGTTTACCATAGTAGTGGCACCTTATTTCAACCTTGTAAACCTCATTGTTCTTTTTCTTGTCTGTAGTTCTGAATGTATGTGCAACTACTACCTCAAATCCTGCAAGGAATCCATAGAAGTGGAAGTAATGGTGTGCATCTTCTCGACTTTGGAACTCCATATCTATTTGAGGTGTGTATTTGCTATTAATATCTGCATTGTTTCCTTCTCTAGCTGCTCTTTGCTCTGACTTGAATTCATCAATTTCTTCTTCTGTCAGCACTTCATCATCCTTGTTTCTGCTCTGATTTGCATCTTCACTTATGGCTGCTGTTGTATTTGAGTGTGTGGGCTCCATGCTTTCAGACCTTTCTTCTAATGATCCTCCTAGGAATGTTGATTACATCCTTTGTGGTGTTTATTGTGTTATCTGTCTTTGCCATTGTATTTGATGTATGCTGCATACAAGTATAGTTTATGTCAATTAAGTTATTATTTGTATCATGTTTAAATGTGTTTATTCTCCTTTTGTTATAACTACTGTTCATCTTACCTTGTCAATGTTGAAAATGTTGAATATGTCTACGCTCCAATTGTATGTGTTGCTTCTCATTGTTTCATGTTCCGGGTCTTGAAGCTGCAATCAATGTGTCAAGAAGATAAGTATCTGTTTTAAATATTTTTTGTACTTTTATCATATTTTGATTAGTTTCATTTATTAATTCTCATACCTCTTCTTCTTTGTTGTAGTTGCAGCTGATGTACTCATTGAAGCTTGCAAAGTTGTCTTCTTGTACCTGCTCATCATCATTATGGCTCTGTAAGTTTCTTAGACGAACTCTAAATATTTTTTATGAAAATAATTTGAAGTATTTTGTTCTTTTTACCTGATTCTCTTCCTGTATTGGTAGATGGGTTGTTGACATTGTCTCTTGCTCTGTGAATAAACTGTCAATTGTTGTTTCCTGCATCAAAAGGTTGATTGCCATTCTATAAAGTAGCATATAGAAGTGCATGTTTATGTTTTTATATTTGTTTTACCCCTGTGGTCATGTCTGGTAGCTGCATAGATGAATATATTCCATATGTATCCTGCATGCATGAATACCATCAAAGTAAGAATATTGTATGTATTCTAATTTACACTGCGCTATATTGATTCTTATATTGATTATGTTTGTGTAATTTTAGTTCAAATTAGTTGTAATTTTTAACATGATCGCAGTATATACTTGTTTCTGTACCTGGTAAATGGCTTGTATCATATTTTCTTCCTAAGAGTTCCTAATCTGCTCCATGATTAGTCCTGTATAGCTTCCTGGCCAAATGAACTCCTGGTTGATCATCTGTTCATGCTCTTGTGTTGACATCAGCTGATCTTTCCCCTTTTTCATGCTTGTGTATCTAATAATTTTATCATTTTCCTGTCAACCCAGATTACATTATCTTGGTTACTTCAAATGCCTTGTACTTGGTGCTTCAGATTTGAGATTATCAAGGTTAGTGAATGAGGCTTACTTGGTTTGTTCCCTGAGTTTCAGATGCAATCTCCCTTCCTTGTTGATCTAGATCGTCGTCTTCCTCCATCTTATTTGCGTGGTTGATTTTTTTGGAGCTGGTTTCTCTTCTTCAGAACGCCATGGGATCAGCTTGTTTGTGTCTGGCGGCTGTGGGGTTTATTCTTGTGGTTGAAGCATGTGGGTGTTCGGTTAGGGTTATGGTTGGGCTTTGTTTGGCCCATTTCTGTTGTTGGGCCTTTTTATTTGTCCCCCGATTTGGGCCTTTTCTTTATCTTATTTATTCCTTTTCTCTTTTCTAGGCCTTTTGAGCTGAATTTGTTACTGGGCCATATTTTTTGGGCCATGTGTGCGTGTGCTTTTATCTGCTTTCCAGAGTCTTCCGTCTCTTTCTCAGTGCCCAGTAGGTGCAGTTACATCTTCATTTATTGTGGCAGTTCCCCTTCCCCTTCCCCATCTCCGTTTACTCCTCTGCCTTTTCGACATCTCTCCTCTCCCTTGTATTTCCCCCGTCGTCTCCGCCTACTCTCTTTCATTCTGTTCTTTCTCTCCTTTTCTTCTCTTGTTTGCTTCTTTTCCCAGGTTAGTGTTGTTCTCTCTTTTTCTCATAATCCTCTGTCTGGTTTGCTATTTTGATTATGTTTTATTTTCTGTTATTTTCTAGATCTTTTCTCCACTTTTTCAATGTTAGTAACATCTATTTCTCTTGTGGTTGAAGCATTTGTCTTGTTTTGTTGCAGGATCAGTTGTACAGGCCATTTAAGGTATGTGTCATTTTTATCCTTTTTTAATAATATTAGATCACGTGTCCCTGTTTGCTGATGTTTTTAGTAATACTGTTAAATATTTAGTTGTATCTGTTTTTGGCTGATGCTTATATATTTTTTCTTAGTTCTAGTCATTAATGTATATAAGAATTGTTTCTTCCATTGTATTTGTTAATTTCTGACTAGTATGAGCATTGTCTTACCTCTGTATATACTTGTTTTTATATCTCAGATGTCAGATGGTATTCACCGCGATTTGTCCAAGTACACTGATGTTGACAGGCCTGTATCTAGGTATGTGATTGAGGCACTTGGTCTTCATGTTGGTCAGCAGCGTCGTTTGGTTGCTGCAGTCAGATATGGTAGTAGTTGGAAATGTGGGGACAAAGTAACGTGTACTGCACGTGCGTGGAAGGAGCGTCGTGTTGTTGGATTTGTCAGGAATTTTTGATTCTGTTATGATGAGGCTGATCAGACTGTGTATTGTCTTGCTCATGATGATGATATTTCCAAAACCTATTGTGCTTTTACTAGTTTAGTTGGTCAAGATTTTGTGGTCTTTCATACGAAAGGATAGCATTGTTGAGAGAGAGAATTCATCCGAGGTTACCGTGATCTTGGCATTCGTATCGAGTATGTTCTTGTTTCTTGTTCTGTATTTACTTCTTGTTTCATTGAAATGTCTTTGATTGTTCATGTCTTATTTAGTGTAGTTTTAGTTTTTATTCTTCTATTTTTCTTATAGTTATTTCATTAATAAATTTTCTTCTTTGTTTAGGGAAACCGTTCAATTTGCACTGTGCCTCATGAACTTGCCTCATTGTTTGTGTTTGAGTACTTCAATATAGTTGCTTTGGTCCCCAAACCAAGATTCTTGTTGTTAAGGATTTGAGTACTGATGACAAGGTCAAGGTTGTTACTGCAGTTGTCCGTATTAATCATGGCGTTGATTTTTGTGGCAGAACCGCCTAAATTAACACACTCACAAGAGTACTTGTCTTCCATTAGACACTAAGTACCCAAGGGAGCGCACTAATTTAATCGATTCTGTCGAGCACACCCAACGGGGAGAACTCGAAACTCCACGCTTTTCCATCGATCATCACAAATAAGGGAATAAAGCTTACAACAATCTTATATTTCTTACATCACATGTTTACATTTGATCGTATATTATATCACAAATGGAAAGAATCAATACGATTGTAGCAAAATGAAAGTTGGTTCATTTTAAACTTAACTGAAGTACCTTGTACACTTGATCATTATTGCAGCGGAAATAAACATTTATTCAATTCATGACTAACCATTTAACATGATGATAACATTATAGAACTTTTCTTTATAAAAACCCTTTGGTGAAGTAAAGACAAAACTACTATCGCAGCGTAATTGGACTTTCCACGCTGAGCCCACCAGGAGGAATCCACACACAAGAGTTAGCAGCTAGCATCCGCCTGTTACCTGCAACAGTGGGGATAAAACCCTGAGTACTCAATTGTACTCAGCAAGACTTACCCGATAGGAGGAAGTAAAATGACTCCAAGGAATATGCAAGACTGTTTGGCTTGCTGGGTTTATATTTGCGGGAAAGCGTTACTAACAGTGCATCCTTATATTCAATTTTAGTAGCCCTGATTAATTCATTAGCTAACCATTCTAGGTGAGCACCTGAACTACTTTTAAGCAAGTGGTAAGCAAACGGAATCTCTTTTATCCATCTTCCATTTCTTACTACGATGCCGTAATAAGGCCCTCGTCGTTACCGTTCAAGAACGGCGATTCGCGAATCAATGCGCCCACTGGGTACCCCCAAAACACACTCCTCATCTGCATCCTAGACACGCACAAGAACAACTTGCTTTCTCCCCGCCTCGGGGCTCCGTGTCCCCGTCAAACTGGGACTCAAGCCCCCCGACATTCCCGGCCTAGCCGTAATGTGGTGCAAGGACCTCCAACCCAAAAAAGAAAACACACGTATACACCACCACTGAACAGCCGGTCCGGATGAAGCCGAACCCAAGACAAGAGAGAGCAAGCCTTCCGAGCGCCCATACACAAGTATGTGTTCGGGATAAGGAGATCTCGTGACTTAACCTTCAACCCTTTAGCAACGATCGGTCCTTAATCGACTCGAAGCGGGACAAAAAACAACTAGAGCCTTGCTCTGTTGCCCAACAAACCCAACGCCCATCCACGGTCCATGATACCGCCCCGCCCCGGGTCTCCATTTATTATCCATAGATAATCCATATGATAGTATCATGATAGTGATAACAATAATCCTGTCTCTCGCGAAAGTGACCGGAAATCACTTCGACTTCTACCGGCAACCTATAGCATAGCAAATCTATACGGTCTGTCATACTAGTAAGACTCATAGGATAAGGATATTTATGCAGGTGGGTTTCATTCAACTCCTCAAAACTTAATGCAACATATATAATAATAAGTGCAGAATAGTAGGGGTTATGAACCGGGGCTTGCACAGGTAAAAGCAGATAACCAAAAGTTAGTACTCCAATCCTCGGGACATGTTCACCATGGCACCATCCTTCACGCCTACACCGAGTCTCCGGTCGTGTCAACCCATCATCGTTCCTATTATGACATGGGCGATGCATATGCATGGATGATGCAATCAATTAAAAAGCAACAATAATTCTTAAAATACAACACGCATGAACTATACTAACAGCTAGCTCTAATGGCTAACATCGTAAGCTACGCATCGAACTCATAAAACGTCTTCTCATGCCGCCATCACTACCGTTTAGTTATTTTAATGTAAATTCTAACTAGGGTATTTTGGCTATCTCAACAAACCAACTATTCTAAGGCTACCAAAATTATAGGGAACACATGTATATATAACATAGCTACGGTATGAAACTTAGAGCTAAAGCTACTAACCTATTATCATGATAAATCCTTATCTAAATTAATCTATTAATGGTAAGCATATTAAAACAATTAATTGCCTACTAGAAGCATAGTAGAAACACATGAACAAACCCTACCAATAAATAGCTCATGAATTTAGAAGACTAACAAAATTGGTTTCATCATTTTTGGATTTTTCTACGATTTTATATGATTTTCTAAAGTTCAGCTCAGCAATTAAATTGGAAAGCTAATTCTAAATACTTTAGAAAAAGAGAAAGGGCAAAGCAGCCCGGAGTGGCCCACTCGGGCACGGCCCACGCGCGCGAGAGGCCCGCGGTGAGGGAAGCCCGCGCGCCCCGGCGGTTTTGCAGAAAAGACCCTGATCTCAAGCGAAATCGCGAACAATATACGACACTATTCTGACAGACTCATGCTTTGCACCTAGCACCCCGAATGTATTCACCTTTACCATGGTTCGGTCCTGGGCGGCGGCGCGCGCGGCCTTGGCGTGGTCTTGGCGGCAACCGGCGGCTTCGGCCGCCCGGCCAGAGACCTCGCCGGGGGCCACGAGGTAGCCGACCACCTAAGGATACGACCAGCGCACCCCTAGGATGTCCTGCGAGCGCCTTGGGAGCAGCGTGGCCTAGCCAACCACTGCGAAAGGCATGGCCGCACGGCTCACGGCGGCGGCACGGCCGTTCCGGCCACGTCGAGGGGCTAACGACGAAGGAGAAAGCGTAACAGCACCAGTATCTCACCCTTGATCCAGCTGCGGTGTCGTTTCGGTTGGTTCGGTTGAAGGAGGGCCAAGGAGTGCTGGCTGCCTACGAGCAGGGAGCTTGGCGGCGCATGCGGCTGACATGGTCGCGGCAACGCCCGACTGGTGGTGGTAGAGGTTCAGGGGAGGTGCGCACGAGGCTTAGGGAAGAGAGGCGAAGCTAATGGTGCCATCGAATTGGACTCTAGGGCTTTGAGGAGGGGATGGCCTTGGATGAGTCGCTCCCGGCCTTTCATGGAGCACGGCGAGGGAAACTCCAAATTGGAGCTTGGCACGGCTCAATTCAAGGCGGGTCAGATCGTACGGGTAGATGGCTTGATAAGAAGCCGTGGGTGCGAACCGGCTCGATTTGACCTTTCCTCGGAATTAATGATGCGCGGTGGCCATGGTGCACGGGAGGCGTCGTCGGCGCGGCGTCCTTCAAGGCAGCGCGTGCCGCCAGCCACGCTACGCGACGCATCGCGCTGCTGGACACGACGCGAGATCGGCAGCGCGGCGCGACACGATGGCAGAGGCAGGATCATCATACGAGCGGTGCACTACACGCACACGGGCGCTTTCAGCCCGAGCAATGGGATGCAGACGCGACGCTGAAAGATCGCGTCGCAATGGGGTATCCCAGCGCGGTGGCTGGCTACTGGTCGGGCAAGACGACTGCGCCCACGCTCGGCTACGGTGGTCGCGGCGAGGCTGCCAGCGGCCAGCCAGGGCTATGCACAAGCAGCCACGGGCGTGCCAACATGAAGCCTGGCGCTGCTGTGATCACGATCGGACACAAAGCCGCGCGGCAAAGAACCATGGCGTGCACGCGTTTTTAAAGCAAACCGAAGGCCAAGGATCCTCACTAATGGAAATCAAGCAATTCCACGTCCTAAAGCCAACACGCCCGGCCGCCTAAAGAAACAATCGGCATGATCGGAGGGCATCCGGAGAGGAAGATAAAAGAATGCCAACATGGGTTCGTCAGGGGGGCATGCCGGCTCACGCCCGAACTTGGAAATGGCGTAACAGTGAGCCTTGGTAGGGTTTTGGGGCAAGATTTTGAGGGGCTAAGGGTTCACCAAAACCCAAACCAAGTTGACCTAAGCAAAGATGATAATTCAAACTTTATAATCAAACAACGATCAAGCTCAAGTGCTAACTAGGATTAACAAAACATCCATGCCAAATAAGCAATGCCAACCAAGATTCGGACTAGAAATTTCCAAGTCATATGCTGAACCTTAATTTAAATTGATTTTCGTGCTATTTTGAAAAACTAGCTAGTAAAGTTATTTCTCCATGGGACAAGTTGCATTGTCACCTACAAAGTTTATACCTCAAACTTTATTTAAACGTCATATACAAGTTCTATACCAATTTTGCTTAATAAAAATTGGTTTTAAGCCTTACTTGATAAAAGGAGCTATTGAAACCAACTTTCATTCAGCATTTTTAATGGCCTTTTTAAGTTACTAGGAATTGTTTTCACACTTAACCACACGCACTTGCACATAAACACGATGCTCACAAAATGATTTGACAGGGGGATTAAGCGCGTAACACCAGGGGTGTTACAATTTTGTTCCCAGTACAAAGTTTGCTTTGGATGGCAACAATGGTTCTGTTTATGTGTTGGTGGACAATGCTGAAGATGCAGAACTTATGGCTGGCCGATCATTCTGTGTTGATGGTCATAATATGTCTTTCTTGCGTGTCCTGAACATGGAAATTATCCCTGCTGCTGATGATTTTTATCAGTCTTCTATATCCTCAAGGATTTGGCCTTTAAGATTATGGTTAGTATATTATATTATTTTTCTGTTCAGTATTTACTTATGTGCCTTTGAGATTGTTATTAAGATTTCAAATTAAGTGTTTTTTTCTGTTTTTTTGTGCAGACTTCTCTCTGCTTTGTGGCTATATCATCCTTTCATCAATATGATGCTACGTTAGATCTTCAATTTCGATTCGATTGAACTATTTGTTCTCTAGTTATAGTTCAATCTTCCTTAAAATATTAGTGTCAAGTGTTGAAGATTAGTGCTTTAAATGTGTGTTTCTTTGTTGAACTCATGAATTATAATGTACTTTGTGGATGATGGTTATGTATTTTGTCAATATTATTTATGTTTGAGATTAGTGTCAAGTGTTGAATATTATTTCGTTTGAGATGTGTATTAGATTTTTTGTGAATATGTTCCTTTCATTTTTCGGGTATTAGATATTAGACTTTCATAGTAAACTTTTTTTTTTTTTGTAAATTTGTCCTTCGATTATCTATAAATTTGACTTTCCTAGAAAAACATCTGTTTTTTGTATTTTGAATTCTTTTTTTTTTTGTAAATATGTCCTTTTGATTATCTATAAATTTGACTTTCATAGTAAAAGATCTGTTATATGTTTTCTGAATTCTTTTTTTTTTTTTGTAAATGTGTCCTTCGATTATCTATAAATTTGACTTTCATAGAAAAAGATCGTATTTTGTTTTTCTGAATTATGTTTATTTTTTGTAAATTTGTCCTTCGATTATCTATATATTTGACTTTCATAGAAAAAAGATCTGTTTTTTGTTTTTTGAATTATGAATTTTTTTTGTTAATTTGTCCTTCTTATTATCTATATATTTGACTTTCATAGAAAAAGATCTGTTTTTGTTTTTCTGAATTATGAATTTTTTTTTGTTAATTTGTCCTTCTGATTTTCTATAAATTTGACTTTCATAGAAATAGATCTGTTTTTTTGTTTTCTGAATTATGAATTTTTTTTGTTAATTTGTTCTTCTGATTATCTATAAATTTTGACATTCACCATAGAAGTTCTTTCTTTTTTTGTTAGTTTTGAAATATTTGTTTTTTGCAACATCATTACCATCGGTATTAGTTTACAGTGTGTTTACAGACTTCTTATAATATGGTTGCTCTTTTCTTACTTATTATTTTGCATTGTAATTCTAATAATTGGTTGATGTAAAATCATGTCATGCGTTGTGTAAATTTTTTTGGTTTTGTATATGTTAATTTTTTTCAATATTTTATTTGTTAAATTTGGTATATTTGATATTGATCTGGTGGTTTCAGAATTCGAGTGACAATCGGTGTTTGATCACTTGAATTTGGTTTTTGCTCAGATTCGGGTGATTTTTGGTGATCTATCACCGGGTGAGCCTTGGGTCTCAATCACCCAAGTAACCAGTAGACAGACCCTTTCAAATTTCTCGATTATTAGTAATATAAGTATTATTGCCTTCTCAATACGTGTCAAGGTTTTCAAATTCGGTCGAAATCATTTGAAACCACCTTTAATTAAGGTATAAATGCAGTCATTTTCTTCCGCTAAGTTTGGTCTCAAAACTTGAAAGGGGCCTTCATCTGGAAAACTGTTTGCTGGTTGAAAAACATGCATATGTTTTATCGTTAACTCACATATATAGGTAAGATGACCCGCAAAAAATATATATATATAGGTAAGATGAAAATTGCTATATCTGCCGGCGTTTTGATCGATGCCAAGAGCTCCTTTTGGAACACCACTCTAAAAGTCGAGATGTTTCATCATGTGAAAGCTATAGGTTTGGTGAATATCATCGTGGCACGAGAGGGAGGCCGGAACCAGACCCTCTGGCCTCTGCAGCCATCCTCCTCGACACATCCGGAACCAAGCGGCCTAGCAGCTCCGTCCCGGAACCAAACACCTAGGCGGGAGTTGAATCGCGTCGGATTCGTACGGGACAAAATTTGTTCTGCAAAATTGTTCGTCAAGCTCGCTCTGAGATACTGTTCGGTGATCCTTGACTTTTTATTCCAGTGTCTTCTCAACTTGTCATTTCGAATTTCTTCTAGTCCTATTTTTACTGTTTGGTGACTTTTTGTAAAAATTTCTAAAGCAGCTCCGTCCAGGGCTGCAAGCATCACATCTGGACACAGGAGTCCAAAATCCAACACTTGAGATTTGAGGGTTGGATGGCAGCTTCCGCATACGCTAAAGCAAACAGCCCGCAAAGCCCATATGTGAAGGACAGCTGATGGATTCATGAAGGCCCATAACCATCCCAAACTCTAGGCCCACATACTCGGGATGGAAGTTGGTCGCATGTTCCTGAAGCCCATTGTTTTTGAAGCAAATTAGACCGGCTACACACAAATACCTGAATATTTTTCATGTAGTATGCACCATGAGCCATGTTCCGGCACCCAATTCATAGAAATATATATATATGCTACTTTAGGGTATATACGTATCTCACTGAGCATTTTGATAAAAAGGAAAATCACCCAGCAATCACAACGATCGCATTGAATTTGCAGAGATTTGGATCATGTGATGATCCAATCCGGAGGCATATATATCTTTAACCCTCCTCTCACTCCAAACAAACCAAGCAATTAAAAAGCTCACATGGGTGCTCCATAATAATGTCATCGGGACCTAAAAACACAGCACAGGCAACATGTATGCATTATATGTCAAAACCAGAAAAATGCAAGTATATTATTCTTCACACTGTCACAGAGACAACAGATCAGAACGGGAAAGACACCTGAAATTGTTGAATAGGGACTGTGTGTGTACTCTGCTTGCACACAGTGGCGCTGCGCTATCGATGAATGGAATTGGCATGCGAGCGTGCCGGAAAGCGCCATGTGCATGCTCCGGGTTTGGAGAGAAACCCATGTGGCCGTCATGTGGGGTAACCACGTCCCTCCCTCGCTCGCTTTATTTCTCCATCCATTGCACTGCATGTCTGCATTGCATTGCATGCACACTTCGCCTGGCTGGCTGTGCTCCTGCTCAAAAGAGCTACCAAATGTATGCAATCTCTAGTAGGTTTCTTTCATTTACTTACATGTGAGTTACAGATATAGATAGATATAGGTACCTGCAGCTAGCTAGCTCTTAGTCATACGTGATTAGGGTCTTGTTTGGCTGCAGCTAAATACACTCCAATCCACGTGGTTTGGGAAGGATTTAGATGGAATTTAAACTAAAATACACTCCAACCTCTCTTAAACTATGTGGATGGAGTGTATTTGTGCGCAGCCAAGCCTAATCAGGTTAGTTATATGTGGATATTTTGTTTGAAGCACTAGGTTTCTTTCACTTGCATGTGAGAGTCACAGATGGATATATGAAGCTCGCGATCTAGGCTTCTGTCGTCTCATCTGCATGTCAGTTACAGGTTGATCAATCTAACGGTTTAACAGTTAATTAAGGCTCAACAATAATATATAACCCATTATATTCTCAATTCATCTATTGGAGGTGTCGTCTTGAATTTACCGTAAAATCTAGCTCCAGTGCAAGTTCTTGCCACCGTACGCTGGGCATGGAAATGGGAGTTTCTGATCATGCTGAACATGCATGCTACCGCTGACAAATAACAGAGATCGCTGAACTTGCATCCATGCGTGATGGATGGGAATGGAATGGGAGGGACGGCACTAGTCGGCAGCACAGCACAGCACATAACATGCATGCCAACGAATCTACGTTCTCGCTTCATAACTCGCAAGGTTGCCGCCAACTCGGGGCGACGCAGCATGTGCCGCCATGTGCGCCTTGCCTCCTCTTTCTTCTTCTTCTCATGCTCTCATGGGCCGGGAGCCCGGCGCTGGCCCCACTCCGTCCCAAGCCTCTCTCTCCGTCTCTTTATTTCAATGCATGATCCCTCTCAAATATGCATGGGGGATACAATACTAGCTAGCTAGGGAATGCTATCAGCTAGCTTAGCTGTTGGTATTCACAACTAGTATTTAAGAACTATTTGCCTTGCATTGTACATTTGTACTTGTGATTGTTTCTTTGAGGTGATCATGTGACATGCGAGGTACATATATATAAATAATAACATATACGGATCATGCAATAGAAAATCCGTGGAATAACACGACACAACAGTATAAACCTTGTACTTTGCAGCTCCTCAACCACATGCTTAATTCTGAGCTGTCAATTGTTAGGCGTAGTTTGCCACATTCGCCACTGAAGTTTTTTTTTTTTTTGTTTTTAGCAAACAGCTTCACAAGCAACTTTCTTGGTGAAGCTAGCTGGACTGTATTTTGAAAAACAGTTTGGCAAAATATCTTCACCAATAGCTTCATGTATGATTAAAAGAGAGAAATGGGAGAGAAAGCTATGAAGCTATTTTTTTAGGTTCACCTCTCTCCACTTTTTTAATTTGTTAGCGCATAAAAAGAGATTCATCCATGAATCTATTTTGAAAAAAAAAAAAATGTTTGGCCATAAAAAGAAAGCTCACTATAGCTCATGAAGCTAGTATATAGTGAGCTGTACCCAATAGAACCTTACACACGTTTATTGTTTTCTTTCTGCTAATTAACCACCTATACAGCTCGCTAGCTACCTGGCACACACTGTTTTTAGTTAGTACTCCTAACTGTTAATTTCAACCTTCAAAATTAGACCTTTCATGCGCATGCAACTGTGTACAAGAATGGAGCATGTGCCATGATCAGAAAAGCGAGAGAAGAGATGCATGCTAGAGGACCACAAAATGGTGGGAATGCATGCTAGCTCGCACCACATGCAAGATGCAACTCCATTCCTCATCGAGGTCTCAGATGTATATATACAACATCCACAAACACACACAGCAGAGTCTCTCTCTCTATTTATATAAATATCTCAAACACACGCATTCTCCATTGCTTCCAATACCTAGCTCCTACTTTGCCAGCTCAATCAACGCAATGCGAGGCCCCAACACCAAGGCCTTCCAGCAAGGCTTCCTCAAGAACATGATCCTGAATCTCCAAGCCTGCAGCCAAGTCTGCATCTCATCCTCTGCCTCTGGGGGCGCCGCCATGATGAGTCTCCAACAGAGGAAGTGCGCCATCAAGTCGTCGGCCGACATCGCCATGGCGACTGCCCGCGGCGGCGGAGCGCGGTGGCCGCAGGCCGTCTTGGCTTCGAATTCGTCGTCGTCTTGGGCGAGGAAGAGCACGCGCGTGTGCAAGAAGATCGTCAGGCGGTGTCTCCACGCAAGGCGGAGATTGAGAGGTGGCAGTGGCGTCTCGTCACTTGCAAAGACGACGGCGGCGGCGGCGGCGGCGATGATCAGTAGCAGGGAGATTGCAAGAAGGCTGGTGAGGAAGAGGACCAAGGTGCTGAGGAAGATGATACCTGGCGGTGAGCTGCTCGATGAGATCTCGCTTCTTCATGAGGCTGTGGACTACGTTGCTCATCTACACGCGCAAGTTGACGTCCTCAGGCGCATCTCAAATGCAGTGCAACGAGGCGATTGAGATCTCGCATACCAGGTTAGTTTTCTGGGTTTTTGTTTTTTGTTTTGATGTTGTTGTTGTTTCGATGAATCGATACAAAGGTGATCTTATATGATTTTGTATGACGAAAGCATATCAAAGAATCCTACTTTAACAATTAACAGTTTAACACCATGTATATGTACCTAACAGGAATTTTTTAATGCTTTTTCCCCCCTCAGCATGCAGAGGTTTTTGTACCAAGTACGTGGATTGAAAGGGCACACAGTTCAGTTTGCAGGAAAAGAACAATGGCTGATATAGATTGTACCAGCAGTTTTCCCTCAACATGCTGGAAGTTGATGCACCTCAATAGAGCGAATAGCCGAATACAATGTCCCAGACCAGACCAGCATGCATGTGCAAATGATGAAGAGTAGACCAAATGTCTTGTAGTCTGCTGATAGGAGTCAGGCAGAGAGGATTGTAATCGTTAACTTGTAATAAGGCAGTAACCAAAGAGTGCATGCTGATGGTAAAAAAAAAAAAAAAAAGAAGCTTTGTCTGCAGTATTTCTCTAGCTATTGCTAGCATTTGCTGTCAATTGAGGGCTTGATGAGGCAGAGGAGATCCATACAATGATACAAGCATATAATGCAGGGGGGTTCATAGCTACTCTGATCTTGAATCATGCTAGCAAATGCACTTCAAATCTGATGCGAAAAGCTAACAACTCGTGTTCTCCCTCCATGTCTTTTATAACCTTTATAATGTTTTATTTTTTACGGACTTACTATGCTCGTGAAACCAAATTATGTTTACCTGAAATTAAACCTAAAATAATAAAAACCAGAAGACAACAACACCATGAGAGGATCTGCTTCTGCTTTTGACATAATTTGAGTTCCTTACTGCCAAAGATCAGCTTTTTACATAATTGGAGTTCCTTACTTCTAAATTTTTTACTGTGTTGGTGAACCAAATTAAGAAGAAAACTACCAACAGCTGAAACTGCTACCTTTTTTCAAATAAATAAATGTTACAGTTGGAGCTATCTGATTCAGCAGGCATATCGAGAGAGAACCAAGAGCATGCATCATATCTACCTGCATTAATGTTGCTACTTGCCTGCGTTAATGAACTGATAATAGCTCGAAGGTTAGCGCTGAAGAGTGACAGACTGAGACAGACCTCTGCAATGCAATAATAGGGTGAAATAGTTGGAGGACTCAGGAGTGTATAAGGCCCCTGCTGGGCCGGTGCCCGGTGGGCCGACTGGTTAACGATCCTACTCCTTTCTCAACATCGCATGTTTTCGGCCCGCCCAGTCGCATGGGACGTGTTCGGCCCGTCCCAGTCGAGCGGAGCCGGTAACGCTTCCTGGCAGAAGCCTTTCACTCTAGATATCATCTAGGAGGAGCTCTAACATCTCGGCGCAGCAAGTTCATCAATAGATCTCAAATTGGGCTTTTAAGGATTGGGTGCCTCATATCACAGCCAAATTAGATCGCCATAGATTGAGGCTGTGTTTGGTTCAGGTTTTGAAAAATACCCCTGCTGCTAAAAAAAAATAGAATGTCAACTAAACAGGTAGGATCAGAAGCTATTGTTTTTTGAAACGTTTGTTTTCTGGTAGTATAATTTTCAGAACATCTTAGACCCTGCTTTTGCTTTCCACCTTTCTGCTTTTCTAAATGGGTGAAAAAATCTTTTACAGCTATTTTAAGGAAGATCAAGAGTGGAGGTAGATTTAATAGTTATTTAACCAAATTTGTTTAGAGTTGTTTCACAATCAGAAAGCTCACAACAACTTTCCTAGCTCCGCACTCATATAACAGCGTTTTCATAGCTCATAGGGCACGATTTAATTTACCACTGCATAATAAATTATAAATAAAGGAAAATACCACACTTTAGATGGGAAGTTATAAGAGAATTTTATTATTGCTTGTTTATTCATTTTTTATGAAGATATCCAAAACGACATTCTTCAAACCTTTGCTCACCAACCAGATCATCAGCCTAGTATTATCATGCCTAGTAACACCAAACACCAAAATTTTTAAAAATCAAATAGAATTTGCAGGTGCTGAATTTTTTTCAAATGAAAAGAAATCAACTACAACGTTTATTCCCATGAGGCACTACAACTTTGGTTTAGATCGTTTCTCCATCCAAGATCACTTAAATGTATTTTAAATTTCAAAGTACAAAGACTTAAAACAAAAAGTTCTAGACCTTAAATAATTTCAAATAGAAAAGTAATCAGTTACAAACCTATATATCTTTTCGAAAGTACTATTGCTTTGATATAAAGTTTGCCTTTATCCGGCTTGATCTGCAAAAGTTACAAAGTTTACTACTCCATCTATTTATAGAAATACTCCCTCCATTCCAAAATGTCTGTCCCAAGCTTTTCGCTTCCCAAGAAATAAATATCATCAAGCAATTTTTATGAATATTAAATATCATCAATTAGTATCATATTTAGTATCATTGGAAAGATCTTTGAATCTAGTTTTTTAAAAATTATTTAGAGATACAAATATTGCACGTATTTTCTATAAATCGAGTCAAACTTGTGGGCACGAAAACCAACGGCAATAGTCAATTTGGAACAGAGGGGAGTAGGCAGAATTGCTAGCCATCTCAATATATAAATGACTTCGTTTTCTTAGGCTGTTGGGAAGCCAAATTACCTGTAAAAAAAATGGTACTACTTCATACTCATAAAACTTGACGTTTTGGACAAGAACACGGTCTCCAAAATCCAATTTTATCCATTATTTTTTATTAAAATATATAAAAAAAACTGAAAATAAAACTACTTTTATAAAAAGTAGGTTTCAAGATGAATCTATACATATAAGTTTTATCTTTTAAAACTAAAATTTTTAAAAGTTATTGATAGTTTATGTTTATAATATTTAATTCAAATCTTGTCTAAAAAGCGACAGATTTTATGAGTATGAACGGAGTAATTCAAATCTTCTTCTCTAGAAATCAATCTCCTCTCTTACTTGATGAATCCTGTACCATGTTATCTTGCACCCTATTAGGCCATGTGTCAAGCAGAAAAGATAGCCACGTTTCCGGTACCCAATAAGGCCATGTTTCAGGCACTTCAATCAAGCACCACAACCCGTTAGCCCCACAACCACTGGATCGAGTGGTCACACGATTTGGTCCGTCCGATGTGGATCAATTCGGATCTTCAACCTGCTTGGTCATCATCTACCGAACTGTCACGAAACTTCGCGGGCCAACTCGTCACTCCGTCCCCTTCCCCGCTTGCTCCGCCGCCTCCGCTCTCCACTCCGTCCCTCTCTGCTTGTCGCGCAACCGGAGAGGGGCAGCAGGTCCAGGCGCGAGTCCCTTGGCACAGCAGGAAACCGGCGCGGGTTCCTGACACCGGCGAGCTGTTCCCGACGCAGCAGCGAGCTCCAGGTGCAGGATTGAGTCGCGGGCTCGCGGCGGCGGCTTCCTAGGACCTACCGAGGGCGCTCGCCGAGCCATGAGCAGCAGACCGGATGCCCACTTATAGCAGCCGAGACGCCATCCTCCACGATTACCTCCGACCCCTACGACACCTCGGCGCCAGGCGCAAAGCAGGTCGCCCCTCCTTGTAGCCGCAAGCCCGCAACTGTAACGGTCGCCGCCTCGTTCGTATTAGCCGCGTCTGCGGTGGCAAGCGCGACCCCAAAGGCGATGGGTGTCGCCCGACGCAGATCCCTTCCCCAGCGCACGTCCTTGGCTGCTGTAGCCTTCTCCACACACGCATCGCATGTCCACGGCGATAGGTTTGCCACGCTACCGAGGTTCGTTCCCTGTTGCCATCCCTGTAAATTCAGAGCACATATGCACAACAAGTGCCTGATGCTTTGCCTATATGGGATGATTGTTGCTGGTACAACTTTAAAGTTGAAAACTTTGTAATTTCGTTGAGGTGGCATACTCATTTGCACTTTTTAGATTTACTTCTAAATATCCTTCCCCTGGCCTACCAAATGTCATCTCCGTCATTAGCCTACCAAATGCCCAGCTAGCGTATTTAGTTAATTGAAAAAGTATTAGGGGCTAGGCATTAGCTGGATAATCTTTACTACTTTGTTGTTGCTAATGGTAGAAGGGCCATTCTTTGCTTATACCCCGTATTTTCATGCTACTTGAACAATCAGAAAGTATGTACTCATGAATTCTGAAGAACTAAAGTGTGATATTTGTGCTGAAATAAATCAGTACCTTTCAATTTGCAAGGATTGCCTACAGTGAAAAAAATGATGATCCCAGGATGTAGCAGCTGGTGAACCGCTTCTTCCACAAAGATTGACAAGGGTGTTGAAATAGGTGTAGTTGAGCACTTTTGCAAACCATATAACATGAGGGGGAGGCTGTATCTTTTACCTTTGCCACATGGCCTAGCGAGCTTGGTAGAACTCTGGTATATAGGCAACTGAACAAAGGACATTCTCAACCTTCTAGAGGGCATAACAATGTAGTGAGTTTATTTTTAAGTTCTGGCTACTATCAAGAGTTACAATTGTTTTCTACTCTCACTGGACTAACAAAGCAGTCATATATTTGAAATTTTCCTTATTTTTTCTCTTATTATTGTTGTGCTCTACTCGCTATATTGATTGAATGAGTTAGAAAACTAAATATGCAAATGTCATTCTGTAGAACTTGCTTCTATGAAGCGATTTTCTTGAGCACCACCTGGAAAAATAATCCATTGTGTCTTCTGAGATCTTTCTACATTTTACCACATATACAAATCCATTAAAAATAGTCTCGTTTTTTTAACCTTGGTTTGAAATTGCCTCGTTGTTGCTTCGACAGATCCACAACCATCAGACTTTCTAGGACACTCTGTGCTTTGTGTGCGTCATTCACTTGGTGCAATAGAATGGCCTCTGCAGTCTACAATTGAAGCAGCTTCAAGTGGGAGGGAATAATGGCCCACTCAGATTCAGCACTTGCGAAGAAACACGGCACAAACACTAGTAGTTACTATTCAATTGGAACTTTCCCATGTTAATCCTATTTAGTCATCCCGGATCTTCAACGATGATACTATCCCCTCTAACTCAAGTCCAAGATCTACTCCCTCCATCCCTTTTTAAGTGTTGCTCAATTAATATCATAATTAGTATCATCGAAATGATCTTTGAATCTAGCTTTTTTAATATATTTATTTGGTGATATAAATATTGCACGTATTTTCTACAAATCAAGTTAAACTTATGGCATGAACACCTAAAGCGATACTTAAAAGGTACGGAGAGAGAGTACAAGATTATGAATGTAAATGCTTATATTGTCATTTTTCTCAACCATAAATTCTGATGGTGTGGTAACCTACAAAACCATCATGCCAACCGTGAGATCCATAATGTTAGAATAATACGACGCTTTCACATGATATAGCAAATTAATTGTACTACTGATATATATAAACACAATATCATTTTTCACGTTGGTAAACCCTAAAACCGTAGAACCCCCCATAAAATCACCACGGGCAGGTGAAACATGGCGCGGCAACGCCGCGCCAAGTTTTCTAGTTCTTGAGACGAAGCAGCTTGGAAATTATTCGGGAGGAGCTTTGATTGAGGCACCTCCACCGAAAATGATGACGCGTCTTCTAAAATACATTTATTATACTGGTGAGACGTGTACACGGGCAACAGAACATCAGACGACCAAGAGAGAGGCGCTGGGATAGACCGAATGTCGAGCCACGAATTCCTCGCTTTTACAGCGAGCCAGAATCAGGCACCCCGTAGTTCGTCCACTCCCGAGGCCTTGTAAATGCACTGCAAATATAATAGCCACATCACTCCCACACGTAGGAGCACGCACGCGACCGAAACCGAAAGAAAGAAAGACGAACGCACATCTTAGTACTGCTAGCAGTACAGTACTCCTACGCGATAATACAGTGCGGACCACGTGCCGTAGTCACGCAAACCACACGCACGCACGCACGCACATTAGTGTTGGGTGCCAACGACTGCCAACGTACGTGTCGAGCAGTGACTGGACGGAGGACGCAAACGTACGTGGCTTCGCAGGACGCGAGAGTGCGTGCGTACACAGTGCAGAGTACAGACAGGATGAGAGGTGCTTAACCTGCCTATATCATGTCACGGCAGGGACAGAGACGCTTCGACTCAGAAGCAGCACTGACCACTCAGAAACAGTACTGGCTTTAGATACGAGCTTAAAATTTAGTCACCTACTCTCTGTTCCATAGACGTTGTCGTTAAAAAAAAACATGCCCTCTCATAAACACACAGATTTCAAGTGACAAACTCCATAATACAAAGGAAGTACATTTAATTTTGTTTAGTTCCTTTTAGTCAGTTCTTACTAAATACTATAACTAAATAAGACTAAAAGAGACTTTACCACACTACTCACCAAATTATGAGTAAAAGACGATGCTAAACCTTATCTTTTAGTCACTTTAAATCCAAACACCTTGATTAAAAAAGACCTTCCTTTTAGCCCACCAAACCAAATATAAATGACTAAAGTTTAGTCCCTAGTTTAAGTGACTAAGAAAATACTATAGTAACCAAACAGGGCTTTAACACTAGTTTGTATCCTTAAGCCAGAAGCAACGGCAACCAAACTGCTAGGCGAGCTGCATGTATCATGCGTGACGTGAGAAGACCCGACGGCCGGCCGCGTCGTACGGGCGCACGGCCGCACGGCGGTGGTCGCGGTCCAACCGGATGACGACGGCGCGCGCGGACTGGGAGACAGCCGGACGGAAAGCCGAGGCCAAGCGCGCCCGGCCGGCCGGTGGAACAGTGGTCTGGTCACTGGTGGCCGGTGGGGAGCCCGCGCGCGCGGCCCGCGCAATAACTGACGGGGCGAGCGCGAGCGCGAGCGCGCGGCCCACGCCCGATCCCGGCATGCCACGGCACGTCGACGCGCGATCGCAGCGGCAGCTTTTGTTGACCCGTCTGCTCTAGTCTCAGTACATTCACGCCGGCCGGCCGGGGACCGGAGAGGGGCGGCATACGGCCGAGGACGGACGGTACAGGCTAAAGAGGCGCCGTCGTTATTGCTACGGCTTCTTCATGCATCATGCCACGCCTCGGTGCGCGCCCACGCGGACAGTGCACGTGAAAACGTCTCGGTTTCCCCCGGCGGCCCGGCCCTGCCGGCTGCTGCTGGCTGTTGGGGCTGCGCTCACGGTGAGCACGACAAGACATGGCCCCCCGGCTCACATGCGAGGCCGTGCGTGGCCGGCCGCATATGCACGCTTGATCTGACATACTCCATAGCGTACCGGCTACCGCAATAATAATACATACTACGAGTACTACAACTACTACGTATTCATGCGGTTCCGCTTCCGCCGGAGAGCAGACGACGACGCCGATACGGTCGACATGCACGCCGGCCGATGGCTCGCTCGTTCGCCGCTCCGACGACCTCCGATCCACGCGCCACGCCACCGTCCTTTTTTCGCCACATTTATTCAGGGGCAGACATCGCAAGTGCACACCATCTGCGGCGACCAGACCACCGCCGTCGGCATGCAGGCGCGCCCAGCACGGGCACGCGATCCAGCCACCCAGACCCAACTGCCCGCCCGCCCGGCTAGGCTACGGCAACCAACCAATCGGCCAGCACCACGCAACAACCACCCCCTCCCCGCGCCCGGCGGTTTCCACTTGCACCGGTCTTGGTCAGAAACGGCATGACGATTGACGAGCCGCACCTGGGTTATTACTCCGGTTCGTCGTCCTTGTCCACGGCGCTCCGATCCGTCCGCTTCCCCGACGACCGACCGCCGCGCGCGTACGTCGCCGGCCGGCGCCGGCCGGACAAGGACGGCGCCGCCGTCGGCCGCCTGCCCGATAACTGACCGCGGCACCGCGCCATCAAGTGGCTGCACTAGCTACTGGAGTAGTAGCTACTAGCTGCACTGGTCGCTCGGTTTCTACAGCTACGCGTAGTGTGCTGTAGTACGTCTGTACGATCAGTTACACCCACCAACAGCGTTTGACTTGCCTTGTCAGGACCTGACCTCAACGGCTAACAACCTGAGTGATGATGATGACGACCAATGACGATCCATGTTGGATTGATGGATCCATCCTCCTGCGCCCAATGCTGTGCTGCGCTTAGAGGCTTAGGGCAAGGCTAATAATATAGTTTTTACTTGACTTTATAAACACTTGTAGTCTATTTTTAACCAATTAATGTAGTAGTTGGTATTTTACAGTTAACCCTATTTTCACAAATTTATTTATAGTTATGAAGTCTTTAGTTAAACTGTAAGCTTACACACCATATTTCTTCTTTTTTTTCTTTCACATCTTGTTACGATCTCTTACTATGCTTGCTCTTATACAGCATCTAACCATCGTTAAGACTGCTGTGCTATCCTGCTACTGATCGATTAATGGCCCAGAAATTCCGGTGCTAGGTGTCCATCTCCGCCTTTACGATTTTATTTTTAATTAGTTTTTGGCATTGTGATGAACTCCGACTGCAAGCTGGCCCCCGCTGGCTGGACTCTTTGTTTTGCCCACTGCCACTGCCCTCCTGCTCTGCTTATAAGTAGGCAGTGTGCCGTCCGGCCGGGAGCACGGCAAAGGAGAGGAGAGACGAATACAGCAGCAGCATCCAACCAAACACGGCTACACATAGGCTAGGAGAGTACGTGTCTGGTTCTCTCTCCCGGCTTGCCTCTCGCTCTCCTCCAGTACTTAGACACTGCACCGTGTTGTTGCCCCTTTCGTCTCTCAAGGCCAGAACCAGAAACCGAGAATCCAGCCATGGCTCCTCCCCTCTCTTCCTGGCCATGGGCAAGCCTCGGCCATTACAAGGCAAGGCAACAACGATCCCCTCTTCCTCCTTCTTCCTCCTTCCCTTTCTGTGCATACATACATGCGCATATGCATCTCCATGCAATCTTTAATTTTTGCAATCAATCCTGCTTGATTTATATGATAACTTAGCTTGTTTGACATGATGTCTGGGCATATACATATATACATATGCAGTACGCGCTGCTGGGGCCTGTGGTGTGGAAGGTGGTGCAAGAATGGCGGGAGCAGGGGGCGCTGCCGCTGGGCTCCTGGTGGCTGCACCTCCTCCTGCTGTTCGCGGCGCGCGGCCTCACCTACCAGTTCTGGTACAGCTACGGCAACATGCTCTTCCTCACCCGCCGCCGCCGCGTCGTCGCCGACGGCGTCGACTTCCGCCAGATCGACGCCGAGTGGGACTGGTGAGTAGTACTCCAGTGTATAGTACTAGGCTGCAGCCGTTTAGTTACCTTCGTCATCAGGGATCAGTCAGTCTCTGGTTGCATGGGCGGGCATCTTCCGTTCCGGGTGTCTTGCGGAACCAAACAGAAAACAGCTTTGGAGTTTGGAGTCATTCAAAATGTGTGGATGGGGCACACTTTGAATTGATGGCAACGAAGCTAGGCTTCTACTTACAACTCTACTGTTCTACTACGTTAAATTTGATTTTCGGAGTATAGCAGAGTCTGAAGGTCCCAAAAATATACTGTTTTCTTTGCCCGTTTTCATCTCACCGTATTCAGGTAAAAAAAAAGCATTTACTGTAGGCGTACTTGCTCAACAAAAAAAGTTGTTTTGCTCATAAAAACAAAAAAAAAGTTGTTTGCTCGTGATCAATGACAAAAAAGTACAGTAGTAGTCTGCGTATCATTGGTTGCTGTAATTCTCCATCCAGAGTGACACAGTACTCCTACAGGAGTAGTTGTAATTCGGTAACTTTTTTTTTGTGTCCGGGCTCCGGATCCCGGAGGCTCGTGACGTGTCAGCGACTGTGCCTGACCGGTGGCCCCCCACCCTGCAGGGACAACTTTCTGGTGCTGCAAACGCTAATCGGGGCCACGGTGGTGAACAGCCCACTGCTCCCGGGCCTGCGGCAGCTCTGCCTGTGGGACTCCCGCGGGTGGGCCGTGGCCCTGCTGCTGCATGTGGGCTTCTCAGAGCCGGTCTTCTACCTGGCCCACCGGGCCCTCCACCGGGCCCCGCTCTTCGCCCGCTACCACGCCGCGCACCACTCCTCGGGAGTCACCCAGCCGCTGACAGGTATACGGCGGGATCCTCTGCGCCGCCCGCAGCAGGCTGCTGCTGCTGCTGCCTGCCGCGCGGCCATCATTGAGCCATTATTGTTTCATGATGATCTGAACGAGTACAGTAATAATAATGGGGTACTTTTTTTTTTTGCTCGTGTTCCGTTGCATTTGTTGCAGCCGGGTTCGGGACGCCGCTGGAGGTCCTGCTGCTGACGCTGGTGATGGGGGCCCCGCTGGCAGGCGCCTTCCTGGTGGGGGCCGGGTCCATAGGCCTGGTCTACGTGCACGCCCTCGCCTTCGACTACCTCCGCGCCATGGGCTACAGCAACGTCGAGGTCGTGTCGCCCAGGGTGTTCGATGCGTTCCCGCTGCTCAGATACATCCTCTACACGCCTTCGTGAGTACTACACTTACGCTACCAAAAAGAAAAGCTTAAACAGAATGCACAATCTTTAAATTAAGCTTTGATATTTAACTAAAATTTGTAGAAAGTATTATAAATATTGTTGTCCCCAAAGACGTTGACACGGCAGATAAAGAAACGTCCTGTTTGGTGTTTAATACTAGCAATGTAGTTACTAGTACAGTACTAGGAGCAGCACACATAACAGCAGCAGCTAGGATTCTAGTCTAGGAAGAAGGGCGAAAACTGGCCGAAATCAATGGAGCTGTGGGGACACCCAAACTTGACAATGAACCGGAATGGGGAAGCCGGGATTGGGAAGCCCTGCAAGCTAGTACTACAAGCAGTGCCATTTAATTTCGCGGGAGTCAGCATCATTTTGCATAAGCTGTCCATCATCATTGATTTCCAGCAACAGCAGTGATTAATGGCGCGGTCAACTTGGGCTGTTGGGCACTGCACTGCATACAGGTACCTGAGCCTGCACCACCGGGATCGGCGCGGCAACTTCTGCCTGTTCATGCCGGCGCTGGACTGGCTGGGCGGGACGCTGGACGCGCGGTCGTGGCCGCTGCAGCGCGCTGCCTACGACGACGCGCCCCCGGGGGCGGCGCGCTGGGCACGCCCGGGTTCGTGTTCCTGGTGCACGTGGTGGACATCATGTCGTCGATGCACGTGCCCTTCGTGCTCAGGTCACTCAGCGCCACCCCGTTCGCCAACCACTTCGTCCTGCTCCCGTTCTGGCCCGTCGCCGTGGCGGCCATGCTCCTCATGTGGTGCTGCTCCAAGACCTTCGTCGTCAGCTTCTACTGCCTCCGCGGCCAGCTCCACCAGACCTGGTGCGTGCCCCGCTACGGCTTCCAGGTACTACGGCGATCGAGCGAGCGAGCTTTGTTTTGCTCATTAATGGCGTCGTCGGCTGGGAAATTGATGAATGTTGCCGATGTGATGTGATGTGCAGTATTTTTTGCCGGCGGCGAAGAAGGGCATCAACCAGCAGATCGAGCTGGCCATCCTCCGGGCCGACAAGATGGGCGTCAAGGTGCTCAGCCTCGCCGCGCTCAATAAGGTCAGCTCAGGCATACAAGTACCCATGCACAATTATACTGTTAGGATAGGAGTACGTATGAGCTAGCGTAGCTGCGTCCCATCTAGTACCTGCCTCGTCGTCTTTCCGTGGCGCTGGCGGTGACCACGCACTGACCGGTCCTTCACTCCGTTGCCCATCACGTGTTGCGTCCTATTCGTTGGGGCGTACAGTATGGTATCCTTTGGGCAAGTAACAGACTAACAGTACAGTACTTGTACAGTACTGGTTGCGAGCGATCATTGGCGCTGGCATCCATAGGTCCGTCCGTCCAACTAATCGAAGGGGAATGGGACGCATGCATGTGGGCGCATTGAATTCAAGGCCCGGCGTCCGGCGTCCGGCGACTGCGAGACGGCCACGCCACGCGAGGACGCGACGAGACGCGGGGCCGCATGGGGCGGGACCGCGGATGTGTGCGTGGAGGAGAGGGTGGCCACGGGAGCAGGCAACCTGCAGCTAGCGCCATTGAATTTGAGATCTCGGAAAGCCGGCGACTGGCGCGGAGAGGAGGAGGTCCAAGCGATGGGGGGGGGACTGCCGCCGACCGGACCGGACCGCCGTCCTTGTCGCGCACCGCGCGGACGGACGCCAGCGGGCCGGCCAGATGCGCGGGCGTGGCAGCAGCAGTGCGCCAGCCAGTGCGGCCGTGGGTCATGGCGGCATCGAGTCCGTGACCGTGAGCGTGACATGGGGAATCCAATCGGGGGTCAGCACGGCGGCGGTCCTGCTCCTGCCTGCCCTGCTCCAATCAGTGCAGCCGTGCCGCGTGTGCGCACCAATCAGCGGGGGTGTCGTCGTCGTCGACACAACACAGAACTGGTACGAGCATGTACTGTAGCTGGCCCACCCGGCCTCTGGCCACCGGCAGCTGCAGGCAGCGGCCACCTGCTGTTGAGCGACGCGGTGATTTTTACCGCAGGTAGATTTTGCATGTGAAAATTAAAACCAGCCATGCGTGAGAATAGTTTTTCATGACGAAGCATCTCATGTTAATTTCCGTGTTTTAATCTAGCGAGAAGCTTGGAACAGTTTTACATCCTGAAGCACCTCATGCTCTACTGTTACTGTCTGTGTGTGTATGCATGCGTATCAGAACGAGGCTCTGAACGGCGGCGGCACCCTGTTCGTGAACAAGCACCCGGACCTGCGCGTGCGGGTGGTGCACGGCAACACGCTGACGGCGGCCGTGATCCTGAACGAGATCCCCAGCAACGTGAAGGAGGTGTTCATGACCGGCGCCACCTCCAAGCTCGGCAGGGCCATCGCGCTCTACCTCTGCAGGAAGAAGATCAGAGTCCTGGTATGTAATACATTATACATATTTATATATATATATATATAATACTCAGCATCCATCACCTGTATGTAACGTATGTATGCTCTCAATCCCACAGATGTTCACGATGTCGTCGGAGAGGTTCGTGAAGATCCAGAGGGAGGCGCCGCCGGAGTACCAGCAGTACCTGGTGCAGGTGACCAAGTACCAGGCCGCACAGAACTGCAAGGTAGTTACGCCACAGTATTTCATTTCATGTCAATGTCATTCATGATGAACCTCCTGACACGTGTACATTAATTAATGAATTATACGGATGAGCAGACGTGGATCGTGGGCAAGTGGCTGTCGCCGCGCGAGCAGCGGTGGGCGCCGCCGGGGACGCACTTCCACCAGTTCGTGGTGCCGCCCATCATCGGCTTCCGGCGGGACTGCACCTACGGCAAGCTGGCCGCGATGCGGCTGCCCAAGGACGTGCAGGGTCTCGGCTCCTGCGAGTACACCATGGACCGCGGGGTGGTGCACGCGTGCCACGCCGGCGGCGTCGTGCACTTCCTGGAAGGCTGGGAGCACCACGAGGTCGGCGCCATCGACGTCGACCGGATCGACCTCGTCTGGAACGCCGCGCTCAAGCACGGGCTGGCGCCGGTGTGATTAGATCGATCTCGTCGACGACGAGCCCCCCGCGCGCGGTTCGCTTAGTTTGGTCCAGGCGCGGCTGGATCTCATCACAGGCTACCGTGTCCCGTGGCTATTCTTGTACTCTCCATTGGACGCCGCAAAAATTACACGCGTAGCGTACGTACTAATCGATGGCGGATTAGTTATAAAAATTCACCCCGGCAAGGGTTATTAATTACTTCTTGACGATGATGGCCTCTCTTTCGCTTGCACAAAAACTCTATTGATGTAAATCCTGATCAGAAAAGAAGAAAGCAGAATGTGGCCGACGCGATTATTGTCGATCAGGAAGGTGATCGATCTCATTTTCTCATCTATTTTGGTCCAGCCGCGCGCGGCTAGTTGTGTGCACGCAACAGCCCAACAGATGGACGGACCACGGGCTACCGTGGGCCGTGTGGAGGATGTTCACCGTGGCAGATCCAATTCGTCTTAAATTGGATCGCCGTTCGTTCATTTATTATTTGGCATCACCCCTGACGATGCAACTGCACTGTACCATACGCTCTTTTTAGTTTTTACACTTGTGAGTATTAAGAAGCCTTTTTGTTTCCCTAGGGCTAAAATTTATGGAGACTGGAGAACTATATATAAGTAATTATAGAGAACACTTTTACCTAATTTTTATATTAACTTTTGTAGCTATTCGATTCCTCAAAAAACTTTTGTAGCTATTCAGCTAGTTCTTTTTTTTTGGGTGGGGGATGACAAACACAGTTGGCAACACCTTTGTGATCATGTGATGTTGCCATTTGTGGAAGAGGCGGATTTGAGTGTTCAGAAAGGCCATGCAAACATACACCTTTGAAGATGTTGGTTGCATAGAAGCAATACTACCGTGTGTGGCTCATGGTATTCTGTTTGATCTATGCCCCTATGGCTATGTAAACATTTTAGGGTTTGTTTGTTTTCTTTAGTCCCTAAATTTTGGGAACTAGACTTTAGTCTTAGTATGTTTGGTTCTAGGGACTAAAAGAAACTAAAAACGCATTAAAGAGGGGTATATGCTCTCACAACTTGAGCTTTTAGTCTCTTTTAGTCTCTACTTGTTCACTAAAGCTATTGAAGTTTAGCATCTCCAAAAGCAAGAGGTGTTTAAAAGTTTAGGAACTAAAACGGACTAAATTTTAGTCACCAAACTTTAGTCCCAGTGAAACAAATAGACCCTTAATTTTTCAATTGCAGAGCTCTTTTAACTATGTGCCCAGCCGGTTGGGCCCATAATGGAATTTAAGGTTGTGGACTCTCTACCCTCCCCGGCTCTAGAAAAACATTTGAACAAAGACACATTAGTTAAATAGTTACCCAATATGCCTCATTCCATAATGTTTAGATGATGCTGATTTATATTCGTGTAATAAAATCTGTAAAATGCCTAATTATGTAATAATATCGACAGAATATACTATTCTATCCCAAAATATGTAATTCTAACAGTGTTTATAATTTGAATAATACCTAGAATTGAGTATTTGAAAAAACTACTTTCGTGCCAGACAATTGAATAATACTCCAGTTGCTAAAACCCGCTTTCGTTGCGATTGCGAGGCACCTAAAGCCAGCACGGCCCACGCCCCATTTTCCGGCTCATTCTCTGCTGCTCTGCCTTTTTTGGCCCAAGCCAACCTGCATCTCTCCGATTTTCTCGCCGGGCCAAGTACGCAAAAACAAAAACAAACAAAAAGGCTTTCCGTTGCCGGGATTCGAACCCGGGTCTCTCGGGTGAGAGCCGAGTATCCTAACCAGCTAGACTACAACGGAAGGCGAGGACTGTGGTTTCTGAATTTGTATTATTCGTTGTATGTTTAATAGTTACACCAACCTGCATAATAATATATAAATAAAATGTGACGATCTGTCAGTGTTTCCTGCATCGTCCGCGGACTAGACTACTCCTTAATAATTGTTGCTTTTACTTATCCGTAACTGTCAACATTTACAGTTCACACATTTGTCTATCCGCTTGACTTTTTGGGACACTATTATACCTCTACACAGCACTGAACAAAAACATGAAGATCTGAATTCAGTGCTCCAGATGCTTTTGCAAGGTCACCAGAGACACAGAAAAACAACCATGACACCCTTACACCTAAAATAAACTTACATGCTAGCTCATACCTCTCTTCTGTACTTTAGGCTTGATTCCTTAGCTAATCTTAAGTGTCTCTATGATGATGTTGATTTCAGTCAAGTACTCTTTCCTGTGTATTGCTCTTAGCAATTAGCATTTGCTTGAATTCACATGGCACTTGAAATAAAACAATATGAGCATAAGAAATTAGATTTCTGATGAGGATGCAAAATATCGTTGGAAAATTATGTGATATAAAGAGGTAAAATCCTGTTCACATGGTTCAGGGATCAATAATAAACTGAAATAAGTATGCACCAAGTTATCAGCTTAAATGATTTCCTACTATCATTAACTTGTCCTTATGTTAATATTCTTCTTAGGAGCACTCTAGACAAGAACAACCTGAACGAAATAAATTAATTCTGGATGCTTTGCCGATTTCAGCAACAAGAAATATGCATGAGATTTATCCATTCATTTTGTCTAGATGCCAATATTCTCAGTTTACAGACAGTACTAACTATCAGGCAAGAGGCAAACCTAGCCCCAAACTATCCTCAATAGGATAAATTAGAAAGAAGGTTGCCGAACAGAGATGGAAAAGATGACCAATGTATCTTTTCATTTGTAAAAATACGATTTTATGGACACTCGGTTCCCAATGTTACTAAGTCTCTGGAAGTGAAGGGCAACGCAGTTTTTGCTTAACTATGAAACCATCTCAGACTATCAGTATAGTTCATTTGTTATCTTTATTCCTCTAGGCATTTTACTCAAAGAGGTGCTCTATTTTCCTCGACTCTCATTTACATAATCTCAGAGAGCTTAAGGTATGCTATGAAGCTAAAAGACTTTGCATTGTCAACTGAAAGCATATCTTTTTAGAAGAATAAATAATCAAACATTTACGCTTACACTATTGCTACGATACAAAAGTAATCAAACAGATGAAATTCTAAACATCGTGAATACCACACAGAATCACCACTCGTTATCTTAAGATGGTGTGGCAATGCCGCGCCCCATGTTTTCTAGTCATATATGGATGGATCCTCACACCATCACTTGGGAGAGCAGAGTTAAATGAAAAATAGCAATACTTGAATTAATTAAAACTACAGAAATTACTCTATATGTGCTAGCTAAATTGTTTTGCCAATACAAGTGATTGAGACTGAGACATTTGAAATGAAAATCAGGCAAACATCGATGAATGAATCAAAGGGTGACAACACTACTGAAGGTTGGCACCCAAGACGAAAAATCCACCTCGTAGGGACAATACACCTGTGCGTATGACATCCGACGATCCGAGGAGAAGCACGAGACGATCTTCTTGGAGTGGAGATCCAGCCAGAGCAAACAACAGTCATGAATCCGAAGGAGCACGGCGCCGCTCCTCTCTCCAAACAACAATAGGTCAGCGACTTGCTTCCTTGTTACTCCACCACCATTCCTTCTCGACGACTCGACCATCTTGGCCAGGCCATCATCCTTGAACGCAAGGATCGTCTCGTTCTCTATCACCACCTGAGGCCGCGGCTTCCATATCTTGGTGTGCTTCGACTGCTCCCAGGCGGATATCTTGTCCGTGTCGGCGACGAGCACGATGGGGTTCCCACCCGCCGAAGCCGTCGCCAGGAGGTAGCTACAACTCTTGTCGCGGGGGAAGCTCGCCGGGAGAGACGTCACGTTCACCCGCCCCGCTCCCACGTGGAGCATGAGCACGTAGCTCCCGCTGCTGGACAGGCACAGCCAGTGAACGACGTCGCCGACGACGAGCGGCCTTTGGAACCGTTTGCCGCTCCCGAGTAGGTTAGGAGTCGGGATCTCCGTTACCGGGGACCATGCGCCGTGCTCCGACGAGAAGGTGTGCACCAGTAGGCGGCGGAAAGAACGGTACTCTGACATCACTAGCTTCGACCTGAGCACTTGGAAAGGCCGGCCGACGGCGGCCGCGACGTCGCTTCCCTCTCCCTCGTCGTCTCTGTTGTTGCCGACGAGCAGAACATACTCTAAGCCGTCTAAGCCCGTACTCCAGACTTCACCCGGGAACGCAGGTTCCGGCGGGAGGGCCTGGCATCGATGGGTAGCCAGGTTGCACACGAGCAGCTGAGTCGTCGTGGACCAAACGAGGACGAGGCCGCCGCGCGAGTCCACGGGCACGAGGTTCCTCCACGTCTCGTTGGCGTTACCGAAGGTGGCCTTGACGAGACGGGTGGCGTCCGCCGCGGCGGTGGTATCCACCATGTAGACGTTGGTCGTCTTCCCGCCGGTGTAGGTCGTGATCCCCGTCATGTGGCCTCGCAGGAGAGGGAGGACGAACCGCTCCGTGTCGCGGAGGCGGAGGCGGCCAAGGAGGCTGGGGTCCTCCGCGATGCGGCGGCGCGCGTCCCTGCATGTGGCCGCGCACCGCACCAGGGTGGCCGGGTCGGAGCGCGCCGCGATCTCCACGATGACGTCGAGCGGGAGCCACGCCGCTTTCTGGCGGTGTCCCGGCCGCCCTCCTCTGCTTGGCTCCTGTGCACGCGGCGAGACGGGGACGACGTCGCCGCCGCCGCCGCCGCCGCCCGCCATGAGTTGCATCTGGATGGGTTCGTGGAAGATGAGGAAGGTCTCGGATTTGCCTTCGTGAGTCGTGACACAATATACGATGGCGGTTTTGGGCTCGCGGCCGTAATAACGTAGCGATGCCGTCACGCTCAAGTTGGGCCTGACTGATTCAGTAGGAGTAGTTAGTTAATTTGGGCCGTGTCTCCGTTCAAGCCCGCCTAATATAATCCTGAGGACCCAGAACACCAGTAACTAATCTATCACACGGAAGTTGGGCCTGACTGCTGCAACAGTAATTTTGTAAGAGAGCCTGCAGCCATGCTGCAGCAACAGCCTTTTCATTTTAGAGATTCAAACTTGCTTCATTCGTAATTCGTTAGGGGATATGGGATTAAAAGACCAAAAATATGTGCTAAAATATTCCTGATTTTGCCGTGCTAAAATATGTGCTATACGATTATAAGACCGGCTAGCATATATACAACATTTTAAAATCAAGGAAGTATGAACTAATCTCTCGGATCTCACTGAGAACTGGCGATAAACATGACCTCTGCTCATCTTGTTTTATAATTAAAAAAAAGTTAAACCGCTTCTTCAATTAAACCTCCAAGTATTACATTCCTAGTTTGTCACTAGCCAAAGGTGAGTAGGATGGCTCTTCAAAGTTCAAAGTGCACACAAGATATAGAGAAATAATTGGAAGGTGGAAAATAGACAGTGTCATTTTGTAATTCAAATGACTCTTCAAATGAGAACTTATAATTGGAAATGTGAACTATAAATGGTACTTATATTTTTTACTCCATCTGACAAAGAAGGTAGCACAATGATTAGGGTATAATTTTTTTATAGTGAACATGAATTCAGATAATATTTTTCAGATATATATCTTATAAGAACATAAGGAGGGCATTCGGATGTCCACTCAGATATGTAGCCCGGATAGCTAGGTCAAATATCCAATTGAGATACTAGTAGTTAGGAATGGATAAAGATAAAATTCAACATGAAAAGGTAAGTGAAATGTAGTTGGTTATGTTTAGTAAAGTACATTGAAGTATGAATGATGAGGTAAGTTCAAATTTGAACAACATTAAAATATTTTGTGTCGGTGCTAAAACTGGCGGTCCTAGTACCAACGAGTAAATTTGTGTGCGTGCTCCCAACCCCGGATGGTGTGCGAGATGGACACAAGGGATTCTTGTATTATCTTGCACCAAGGTGCTTGTAGGTAGGGGTGTACAAGCAGGTGGAGAGAGGGAGCTGGTCCCAAGTCTCGTGAAGATGAGTGTATGAGCCCGTGTGCTAAGGAGATTGCTAGACTCGCATGTAGTCCGATTGACCTGTGTCTAGACCAACCGGTTTGCCTATAGACTTGTTCACTTGCCCTTGGAAGGACCCCCGTCCTCCCCTTTTATAGCCGCAAGGGGAGGTACGGGCTTTTAGTACAGTATCCTGAATAGGTGAAACGGTGGTGGGTGCTGCCTCGGCGAGGCCTTGAGCTTCTCCTACGCTTTGCTTCGAGGCCCCCGTGTGGGCGGCGGCCTTGTCTTGTCTTGCGCCGTGTTTGCCGATTGGCGCCGTTTCGATTACGAGGCGGCTCCCCGATCCCAAGAACGGGGAAAGTCATGGTGAACGTGTTCGGGCGCCGTGGCCGCCGTAGCTTTGACTCATCCCGGTCCGAGCCCGAGGGCCGGGGCGTTGTTGTCGTATACGGCGTTGCCGGGCGCAGATACACCGGCATGGAAGCCATCTCCGCCGCCCAAAGCCAGATACCGGGTGTCACAGTGGGCGGGCTCCGAAGACCCGCTCTCCGTACAAGGTCGGCGCCGTGCGTCGGCTCTCGAGGCGCCGCGTCACGCCAGACGTGACTTCCGGACGGGACTGTCATAGAGGTTAGTCATCATGGCGCCCCTACGCTGGCGAGCATGGCCGCCACCGTAGGGGTAGCGTAATCATGAACGCCGGTCGTAGGGTTGTGACGGGACGGTTCCCATCCCCGCCCGCGCCGGGCCCGACAGCACCGTGGGAAGGCGGGCGGTGGATATACGCAAGTCCGCGGTCGCTTGGACCGGGAGGTGCGTGCATCCCGCCCGAGGCCCTAGCACGGGGCTCTCGACGGGTCGGAGGCGGAGCTCGTCCCAAGGCGCTTCCCAGAGAGGGTTCGCGAGACGGAGCGCATGCGCCCATCCCGAGGCCTCAGGCCAGAGGGGGCTCGGACGAGACGGAAGGCAAGCGCCCGTCCGAGGCCTCAACAGGGGGCTCGACGGGACGGAAGGCAAGCGCCCGTCCGAGGCCTCGCCGTAGGGGCTCGGACGGGACGGAAGGTAAGCGCGCCCGAGGCCCGCCGCAGGGGCTCGGACGGGACGGAAGGCAAGCGCCCGCCCGAGGCCCCCCCGTGGGGGCTCGGGACGGGGTGGAAAGTTAGCGCCCGTCCGAGGCCCCAGCGTAGGGGGCTCGGACGGGACGGAAGGCAAGCGCCCGTCCGAGGCCTCGGCGTAGGGGGGCTCGGATGGGGTGGAAAGTTAGCGCCCGTCCCGAGGCCTCGGCCGTAGGGGTTCGAGACGGGGACGGAAGGCAAGCGCCGTCCGAGGCCTCGGCGTAGGGGGGCTCGGGACGGGGTGGAAAGTTAGCGCCACCGTGAGCCCAAGCTAAGGGGGGCTCGGTCGAGATCTAGCAGCGTCTTTGGGCCTGGCAGGGCAGCCATGCTTAGTTACCATGTAGCCTAGCTTTTTTGCGTTTGTTGGGCCTAACTGCTTTGGAGGGCCCTTATTTTGGTCCCCGACAAGAGCCCCCTAACCTTCGAAGGAGTGAGTATACTGCTTCGGAGGTTGTGGTTTCCCGCCAAGTTTTTGCCAGGCGTGTTGTTAGATGTTTCGAGCTTTCTTCGCCGGGTGCGCGAAAGACCCCCGGTGGTGTAGCTCCGAGGCCTCGGAGGGGGTGAACAACCCTCCGAGGGCTTGCATGTGTTCGGATGGGTTTGTGGCTTGTGAGAGGCGTAGCACGCATCGCTGAACGCCTCTACCCCCCCCGGGGGTTTGCACATGTCCGATGAGGGTGCTTACTTGTCTCCGAGGCTATATTCTTTCGGGCGGGGGCGCCAAGCGAAGCGCACCCGTGTAGCCCCCGAGGCCTCGGAGGAGTGTGGGTGCTTCTCCGAGGGCTTGTGCATGTTTTGGTCGAGTGTTTCCTGCCGTGTGCCGAGCCCCCGGCCCGGCCGGCTCGTCCAGAGGCATGGCGCGTAGTTAGGTGACGTTCCCGGCCTTGGCCACTATGCCGGGGTAGCCCCCCGAGCCCCGCTTCTGGCGTGGGGCGGCCGGCCGGTATTTGGTCGTTAATTTCGTAAGACGCCTCACGCATCCCTTCCGCAGGGAGGAGGGTGGATTTTATCATGTCTTTGACGGCCGTGTGCCGCACACAACTAGATCCCGTGAGCTGTTAACGGGTAAATCCAAGTGGAATGCCTGTGCCCCGCGCTCGCTAGGGGTTGGCCGGGCCCTGAGGCGCATTCCATTAGAGCCTACAAGGTATGTCCGAGGCAGGGCCGGTCCCGTCCGCCAGTCCCGAGGGCTCGATGCACTCCCCGCGGGATCCCCCTAACTCGACCGCCTCACGCCTTGGATACGGCGTCGGACGATCCCCTCAATGCAGTGTGGTCAACTGTATGAGTCCGTCCGAGCCATCCCCGACTCTGTTGCCCCGAGGCGGCCGCCGAACCCCTTAGTGGGCCAGCCCCACGAACCTCCTCGGGACCGTAATGGGCCAAGCGCCCGTGCTCCTTCCAGAGAAGGAAACGCTTGCCGTGGAAATCCCGTCGTAGGGACGTGGGCACGCTCTTTTTAGGGCGTCCTCTCCGTGGCGGTGAGCACCGCCGCGCCACCGTTCTGAGAAGAGGTGGTGGGCCCCCCCCGACCGAGGCGGTTCGGCGCTCTCCGCGTGTGCACGGGTCCCACGGGGGACGTGGGGTGGCGTGTCTTTGCGGCCGCCACCGAGGCAGCGCCCGCGTCGAGTCCTCGGGTTCCGTGTGTCGATCCTATGCGGGGAAAAAAACCACGCACCGCGTGTGTGGCGCCAGCGGGCCGTGGGCTGTGGCCGCTGCGTCTTTGGCGCCGGGTCTCCGTGTGGCGGCACTTGAGTAGGGGAATCCCGGCGCGATCGCGCATTAAATGCGGAGTAGATGAACCGACCGGGGTTTTAAGGGTATAAGTACTGGCGTGGCGGCGCCCTTCCTTCTCGCTTCCTCGCCTTGCGCGCCTTCCATTCCCTCCGCCATCGCCATGCCTTTCGGCGCCGCCGAGAGAGAAAAAAGGGAGCGAGAAAAAGAGAACTCACCCACCCGCCCGCCCCGTTGCCATGGCGTCGAGACCCGAGATCATCGGCGTGGAGGAGTGGGAGAGCGGGAGTTCCGTGGCGCCGGGCTGGTGGCGCTCGTGGGGGGAAGGGGCTTCTCCGCCCGCGCCGACAACACCTCGCCGGAGTGGATGGTTCCGCCGGCCGACCACCTGCCCCCTCAAGCCCGCCACCGGGATACGCCGTGAGCTTCACGGCGCCCATGAGAATGGGTTCGGGATGCCGGGCTGGTCGATTCTTGAGGGCCATCCTTGAGTACTACGGCCCGGAGCTGCAACCTCAACCCCAACTCCATCACGCACATGGTGGTGTTTGTCGCCTGCGCGAGGGCTATCTCGGGGTCGAGGCCCACTGGGATCTCCCCGGCTCCACTTCGAGGGCGCCCCTCTACCTCAAAGGCGCCGAAAGAGGAAAAGGACGTCCGTCCGGGGGGTCGTGATATCAAGCTGTGGGCTCGCAACCGGGATTCCTACATCCCGGCTTCGCCTCCTCCAACCGCGGCCGGGCGCTGCCGGTGGTTCTACCTCCCCTAACGACTTCGTCATCCGCCCCGCTTACACCGGAGGGTGTTCGACGCAGAGCCCGCGAGGTGGAAGGAGGAGATTATCCTGCAGAGGACTACCCCAATCAAGAAGGTGTTCCATGCTTTGAGGATGCCGACCCACAAGGGGTTGGACGCATCGCTTGTCATTGCCGCCTTCCACAAAGCGGCGAAGTTCTGCCCTTATGGAGAGGCGACGCCGCCTTTGCTTGACATGAGGGAAGGCAGCCCTTGGGCCGGGCGAGGATGTCGTCCGTCGACCTCGAGCACGACGAGGTCGCCGAGCGGACCAAGAAGGCGGCGACGGTGACAGACGCGTCTCCAACCTCTACAAGGTTGCGATGCGCCCCACCCGGATGCCATCTCCGTGGTAAGTTTCTCGTGGGTCGTGTTTGTACTTGTTGATGTTCGCATCCTCCCCTTTATCCTCATCTTATTCTTTTCTTTGCAGGGATTGGCCGGGAAGCCGAGGGCATCCAAGCCCCCCATCTCCGTAGAAAAGAGGCGAACAAGGCCCACGCGAGAAGCGTAGGGGAGAAGAAGAAGAAGAAGTCGGACAGAATGTCCGTAAAGCGCAGCGAGCAGCAGCGCCTGACAAGCCAAGCGGGGCGCCGCAAGAGGAAGAGGGACTCCTCGAGCCGACACCCTCCGATACCACCGGTGCCGACGATGATGACGATGAGGATGACGAGGGGAGGATTACGACTTCCTCGGCTTCATGGAGGATGAGAGGTCAAGGAGTCGTTGGTTCTACCCCTGGTTCTCGGTGATGTGCCGCAGAGGCGGGCAGCAGAGAAGTCCAAAGACGCAGGGCCTCGGCCTCGGGCGTCTTCAGGCCGAGGCCGTGTTGAGCCCGGGCCACATCGCCTCCCGTGAAGAGGGAGGGTGGTCGCCATGGCCGTTGAAGGACGCCGCCTCGCCTCTTCATTCCACCGAGGCCACGGCCGGGGCGGCTAGAGACATGACCCCGTCGGGAGGGATGAGGCCCCTCCCCGAAGTCGTCCCCGCCGACCCGGCCCTGGCGGGGGTGACTGACCCGCCCCTCGAGCGGCCCCGAGGTGGCGAGGGAGGACCGCCCGAGGGTGAAGCTGGGCCTCACCCGGGGAGGCGCGACGGACGGAGGGCTGGCATCCTGTGCCGTGACCCCAGAGTCGCTGGCCGAGGACACCTCAAGTCCGAGCCCCGACGAGCACGGCTCCGGCGAGCCGATTGTTCCCGCCCCTCACCGGGTGAGTATCTCTCCTTCTTTAAGTCTTCCATCGTTTTTGTTTCATTTCTTCCCTCAAGTCCCCCCTCCCCGCCACCGTAGCCAAAAGCGCAAGACGGCCCTCCCCGCCCCGCTAGCCAAAACAGCGAAGGGCCGGGACGGCGAGCGCCTCCTCCCCTCGTCACGCTCCGGCGATCGAGGGAGAGGCGGCCGAGGCGCCCGCCGTCTAGGGAGCCACTCCCCCGCCCGTGATGGAGAGGGACGCAGCACTGCGGAGGCCTCGGCAACGCCCGTCGTGGAAGTCGACGGCGCCCTGTCCCGGTGGCCGCTGCCGACATGGTCATGGAGGAGGCGGGCGCCGGGCCGCCCCGGTCGTGCCACGGCGCGGAGGTGGTGGAGGTCCCTCCTCGGAGGAGACCGCCCGTCGGCGAGGGAAAGAGGTGGCCGCTATGCGGACACGGCTTCCACGGGTGGTGATCGTGCGGGGTCGTCTCATCATCGGGCGTCTGCCGAGGGGTCCTCCAGCCCAGGTGGTCCCACTTTGACGCCCCCGTGAGGAGCCGCCGGACGGATTGTGCAGTCGGACCGCCGGGGACCCGGAGGACCGCCGCCTATGTGCTTTGGACGACGCCAGAGCAAACTCGGTGGGGAGCAGACTAGCAAGTTCATGCGATCGGCCGAAGACTGCCGTGCCGCTCTCGCCGATCTTCTCGAGGGACCTCCCCGACGTGTTGAAGGTATTATAAATACTCATGATTGAATCCTTACCTTGACACGGGCACCAAGACGGCTAACCCGCTGGTTCTGGTCGCCTCGGGATCCGTGAAGTTGTCCCGAGAAATCGCAGGTTTCTTCTACCGAGGGCCGGCCTTGACGAGGCGCCCCACCTTCAGCGGCGGGAGGCAAACCGGGCCGCGCACCGAGTTAGCTGCCTGTAACGAGGAGAATGCCGCCTCCGCCTCCTTGTCTCGGACCAAGGTTGAGAACTCCGAGGCTCGGGAGCGTAACACCCTCCCCGTCGAAGGCCCCGAAGGAGTGGTCGCCGAGCTCGACCGACTCCGAGCCGAGAAGGAGATGATGAGGACGGCGTTTGTCCAAAGGCTTCGACACCATTGGGACCTTGACGGAGAACCCGGTGAACATGGATACCGACCACCAGACTCTTTATCAATGATGTCGCCATGGTGCGGGCCGAGCTTGGTCAAGCGTACCGAATGAGGTCAACGAGCTCCATGTGCAACCGGGCGGAGGAGGTGGTGCAAATAGAAGGTAAGTCTTGTTTTTGGGCAATCATATCCTTGCCTTCTTGCTCGAGATTGATCCCCTCGGCGGATGCGTAGCTGAGGAGGAAGTCGTCGGAGCAGCGGCGGCCTTTGGTGCGGTGCAGGCGGCCTACTCCCCCGCAAGCAGGCGAGCTCGACGCCCCGGAAGGAGAAGGTCCGTGCCGCTTGCACGGTGGAGGCCGGCGAACCCGCCGGCCGCGCAAGAGTTACCGGCCGCCTCGAGGCGTTGCCCGAGACGAGTGGAGGCGCGTGTCCGCGCCACCCTTCGGGCCTTCGACCGGGCGTGTCGCACACACCGGGCGATGACCCTCTCTCACTACGACCCCGACCTCCCCCAAAATTTCCGAGGGGCTTGTCGTTGTCGAGGACGAGGAGGGTCGCGAGGGAGAGGTGTTCGCCGAAGCTGCTCCAGCAGGCTGAAGAAGCCACGATCGGGCTGGTCGGGCACTTCCAGACGGCTATCCTCCCTGATGTTGCTGAAGGGGCCGACGCTACTGACGCCGCGGATGCCGACGCCAGGGAAGGAGGGGGGCCGGATGCCCCTCAAGAAATTCTGCAATTTGGGCCGAGTGTGCCCATGTAAAAAAAAACTTGATTAGTATTTTGTTTTGTCTGTGTCGACTAAAACTTTGGCCCGTCGAGGCCTTATGATTTGTTGATCGTTTTTTGCCTATTTTCCGTGCCTTTGAACCTCGCCTTGCATTTTAGATTAGGCCCCTTTGCGAGGGCATTGAGTTTAGAGGTTTGTTCCTTAGTCAAGGGCGGTGAGCGAGGCACCGTAGGGCCGGGGCGTGGGAGGCCTTGTAGCTTTGCCGATCCCCGACGTTTGGAGCGATCCCCAAGCAAAGCATGAAGTTCCTTCGTCCTATGGCGTGAGTAGGAGTGCCAGTAGCGCATGGGCGTAAGTGACCCCGTGGCTCAAACGGCCCTAGGTTTCAAGACACCTTCCTTAGTTACCCTTTTTCTAAGCGCTCGGGATCTTCAAACAAAAAGTGTTCAAAAAAGAAACGATAAGCAAAAAAGTAGTGTGCTTGCAGAGTGCCTTTCGGGGGGTTCCCCCCGTTTAGCCCCCCCGAGGGAGGCTCGGCTTTGATGGATCGGGAGCCGAGTCTCTCTTAGACTCGAGGTGGCATAAGTATAAGTTCAGGTCCTCAGCCCCCGAGGGCCTTGGACATGTTTCTCGTTTGCAGAAAATCATAAAAATGAGAAGTGCTTCCCATTCTTCTTTGAGAAACATAGAGTACAACTATGTGTAAAAACTTGGAAGCTTAAGGGTAGAAGCGACGTAGTCGTTGAATGTTCCAAGCGTTGTTGAGGACTTATCCGGCCTCATTGGCGAGCTTGTATGTGCCTGGCTTGAGGACTTCGGCGATGATGAAGGGTCCCTCCCAAGGCGGCGTGAGCTTGTGGCGTCCTCTGTTGTCTTGACGGAGACGGAGCACCAGATCGCCCTTCTTGAGGTCTCGGGTCCCGACCCGCCGGGTCATGGTAGCGTCGGAGGGACCGGCGGTATCTTACCGAGTGTAAGAGGGCGGTGTCCCTAGCTTCCTCAAGCATGTCCAGCCGAGTCCTCTCGAGCTACTTGGTTGCGGGCCTCGTCGTAGGCTTTGAGCCTAGGGGATCCGAACTCCAAGTCGGTAGGCGTAATGGCCTCGCCGCCGACACCGGGAAGAAGGGCGTAAACCCCGTAGCCCCGGCTCGTCGTCGTCCCCGAGGCTCCAGAGGACCGAGGGGAGCTCGCCGAGCCATCTTTTGCCGAACTTGTTGAGCTTATTGAAAATCCGAGGCTTGAGCCCTTGCAATACCATCCCGTTGGCCCGCCTCCACTTAACCGCTTCGTCGAGGGTGCGCCACCGGTGACCGGACGATGCGTATCCGGTGCTCGTCGCAAGTCTCGGAACTTTGCCCCCGTGAACTAGGTGCCGTGGTCGGTGATGATGGAGTTCGGGACTCCAAAGCGGTGGATGATATCGGTGAAGAAGAGCACCGCTTGTGCGGATCGGATATTGGTGATGGGGCGCGCCTCGATCCATTTGGAGAACTTGTCTATGGCGACAAGCGAGATGAGTGAAGCCCCCCGACGCGCCTTCTTGAGGGGTCCTACCAGTTCAAAACCCCACACGGCGAAGGGCCATGTGATTGGGATGGTCCGGAGTGCCCGAGCCGGTAGGTGCGTGCCTCGACGAGCGTAGTACGGCATCCTTCGCAGTGCGCACTAACCCGGTGGCGTCGGCCCGACCGCGGTCGGCCAAGAGAATCCCTCGCCGGAAGCGCCGCCGACGAGGGAGCGAGGAGCGGCGTGGTGGCCACACACCCCGGCGTGGATTTTGCGAACTGGGGCAAGGCCATCCTCGATCGCGACGCATCGCCGCAGGACCCCGAGGGACTTCGCTTGTAGAGGTCGCCCTCGATGACGACGGCGGACTTTGCTCTTCTCGCGATGCGCTGGCCCGATTGAAGTCCTCGGGGAGGGTTCCCCGATGATCCAATCGAGGTATGGCTTTCTCCAACCGGCTTGGGGTCGGGCTTCCTGATCCCCCCCGTCGATCTCCACGACCTTGGGGTTTGACGCCGAGGACGCCTCGGAGACTGAGGGGGCCTCGGTCGCAGAGGGGGGCCTCGGACATCTCCCCAACCCCCGAGGGGGGTCGGAGCGATTCTCTGAGGTCTCCTCCTGTTCGTCGGAGCGTGACGGAGGGAGCCGCGAGGTCTTTGGTGAAGACGCCGGGGAACCGGGGCTCTTCCAAATGGGCGATCTTGGTGAGTTCGTCGGCGGCCTCGTTGTACCTGCGGACGATGTGGTTGAGCTCGAGGCCCTCGAACTTGTCTTCCAGTGGCGCCAAGCACCGCCTTGCAAAGACGCGTCCCATCTTGGGGTCGTGGGCAGCTTGAGTCCTTCATGACCTTGTCGATGACGAAGCCGCGAGTCCCCTGGATATCAAGGCGCTTGATGCCGAGTTCGATGGCGATCTTTAACCCGTTGAGTAGGCCCTCGTACTCCGCCATGTTGTTTGACGCCGGGAAGTGGAGGCGGATTACGTGTCGCATGTGCACCCCGAGGGGGAGACAAAGAGGAGGCCGCCCCCCCGCCTTCATCGTGGGACCCGTCGGTACATCGCCCAAAGACTTCCGCTCGAGCCGGGCGGCGGTAGCCGAGTATCGGTCCACTCGGTGAGGAAGTCGGCCAAGACTTGAGATTTGATGGCCTTCCTTGGCGCATAGGAGAGGGTTTCTCCCATGAGCTCAACGGACCACTTGGCGACCCGCCCCGAGACTTCCCGATTTTGGAGGATCTCCCCCAACGGGAAGGAGGAGACCACCGTCACGGGGTGGGCGTCGAAGTAGTACCGGAGCTTGCGCCGGGTCGACCACCGCGTAGAGCGTTTTTTGGATCTGCGGGGTAGCGGATCTTGGTCTCGGACAACACCTCGGCGATGAAGTAGACTCGGCCTCTGGACCGGCAGGGGTGTGGCCCTCCTCTCGGCCTCTCGACGACGATGGCCGCACTGACCACCTGCGTCGTTGCGGCAACGCACGAGGAGGGGGCTCTCCTTCGGCCGGGCGGGACGAGGATCGGGGCGCTGGTGAGGGCAGCTTTGAGCTTGTCGAGGGCCTCCTGGGCCTCGGAGGTCCAGGAGAAGCGCTCGGACTTTCTCAGGAGGCGATACAGGGGCAGGCCCTTCTCACCGAGCCGTGAGATGAAGCGGCTAAGAGACGCCAGACAGCCCCATGACTCGCTGCACGCCCTTTCAGTCCTTGATTGGCCCCATGCTCGTTACACGCTAGTCACCTTCTCCGGGTTGGGCTCGATGCCGCGTTTGGAGACGATGAACCCGAGGAGCATGCCTCGGGGGACCCCGAAGACGCACTTCTCGGGGTTGAGCTTGACGCTCTTGGCCTTGAGACACTGAAAAGCGACCTCAAGGTCAGAGATGAGGTCGTTGGCCTCTTTGGTCTTGACCACGATGTCGTCGACGTAGGCCTCTACGGTTTCGCCGATGTGGTCACCGAAAACGCCTAGCATGCACCGCTGATACGTGGCCCCGGTGTTCCTGAGCCTGAAGGGCATCGTCACGTAGCAGTACATACCAAAAGGGGTGATGAAGGAAGTCGCGAGCTGGTCGGACTCCTTCATCTTGATTTGGTGGTAGCCGGAATAGGCATCAAGGAAGGATAAGAGTTGACACCCCAAAGTGGAGTCGACTATCTGATCGATACGTGGTAAGGGAAAAGGGACTTTCGGACATACTTTATTTAAACTAGTATAATCTACACACATCCTCCATTTCCCACTCTTTTTTCTAACCGCAGCGAGATTAGATAACCACTCGGGTGGAACACCTCCTTGATGAACCCGCCGCCAAAAGCTTGTTCACCTCCTCGCCAATGGCCTGCCTCAAGCTTCTCCTCGTCGAATCGGGCGCAGACGCCGGCTTCACCGGCTTGGACCCGGCCCGGATGTCAAGGGAGTGCTCGGCGACCTCCCCGGAATGCCCGGCATGTCCGAGGGACTCCACGCAAAGATGTCGACGTTTGCGCGGAGGAGAAGTCGACGAGCACAACTTCCTATTTCGGGTCGAGGGAGGCGCAGATTTTCACCGCCTTGCCGATGGAGAGGCGGGGTCCGGGGACCTCCTTCACTCCGGGCCGGACGGCTCGAAATACGCCGGCGTGACGCTTTGGTGTCGAGGGCCTCGGAGACGCCATAGCCTCGCCTCGACGCCTTTGACGTCGCAGCTTGAACGCGTGCTCGTAGGAGGAGCCGACGGTGATGACGCCATTGGGGCCCGGCATCTTGAGGAGAGGTAAGTGTAGTTGGGGACGGCCATGAACTTCTCGCAGACGCTGGGCGTCCGAGAATTCCGTGATAGGTTCCTCGAAAGTCAACCACGCCGAAGGTGATGACCTCCTTTGCGAAAGTTCGACGGCGTCCTAAAGCGCGTAACCGGGAGGTCGATCAGCCCGAGGGCCAGGCGCTGCTATCTCCGCACCGTGCCCTCGAAGGGAGAGCTGCTGGGCCGAAGCCGTGAGCGCTCTATCCCCAACAAGCTGAGGGTTTTAGAGTAAAGGATGTTAAGGGCACTTCCGCCATCCATCAGCACCTTGGTGAGCCGCACGTTGCCGACGATGGGGTCGACCACGAGCGGTACCGCCTCGCTTCGCACGTAGAGCGGGTGGTCATCGATGTTGAAGGTGATGGCGTCGGGCGACCACGGCAGTACTAGGGAGTGGTGGGGCGCACCGAGAATATCTCTCGACGCTCGCGCTTGATCTGGCGCGGGGTGAGGTTCGCCGGTAGTCCCCCGATGACCATGAAGACGTCATGGACCTCAGGGAACTCCTCGCCTTGTTTTCCCCCCTCCTTCTTCTTCTTGTCCTCAGGCGGGGGAAGCTTCTGGTAGAAGCGACAGGCCAAGTCGCACTCCCCCATAGTGTGCTTGACGGGGGAATTTGTGGAAAGGGCGTAACTTTTTGAGCATGTCGTCGAAGGCCCCGGCCCCGGGGGCTCGGAGGGCCTTGGCGGTCGGCCGCGGCGACGATGTCGCCTTCGGAGTCCGCCTCCCTTTTGCCCTTCTTCCCTTTGCACTTGTTCTTCTTGTTCTTCCCCGGGGTTGCGGGGTGCCTCCCCCTTGGCATCGTCTTCCTTCCGCTTCCCTTTGTTGCTGTTGTTGCGGAAAATCGCCCCCACCGCCTCTTCGCCGGAGGCGAAGTTCGCCGCCACTTCGAACAGCTCGTTGGCGGTGGTTGGCATCTTCCGTCCCCAGCTCATGGACGAGCTCCTTGCAGGTCGTGCCGTCAAGGAACGCTGATGATGGCGGTGCCGGCCACGTTGGGCAGCTCCGTGCACTTTTTCGAGAAACGCCTGATGAAGTCCCGTAGCGTCTCGTCGGGCTTCCGGGCGGCGGCGCGGAGATCCCACGAGTTCCCCGGGCGCAGTACATGCCCTGGAAATTCCCCACAAAAACCCTGACTAGTTCGGACCAGTCGCGGATCGTGTGGGCGGGAAGATGCTCCAGCCAAGCGCGTGCCGAATCACCCAAGTGAAGCGGGAGGTTGCGAATGATAAGCCGGTCATCGTCCGCGCCGCCAAGCTGGCATGCCAGGCGATAGTCGTTGAGCCAAACCTCGGGGTTCGTTTCTCCCGAGTATTTGGCAAGGTTGGCCGGGCCGTCGGAACCGGAAGGAACCGCGCGTCGCGGATCTCTCGGCTGAAGGCGCGGGGCCCCGGGGATCGGCATCATCACGGTCCTCGCCGCTATCGCGCTCGCCACCTCTGCGTGGCTGGCGGTCGCGCCGCCCCGTGCTCCGGCTTCCTTCGCTGGCGTTGTTGATGACGTTGCGTGCGTCACCATCGTCGATGCTTGCCGCGGTTGTCCTGAAGACGCTCGCGGATCGACCTCTGCGATGGGTCCCGATGGACCGAGGCTTCTTGCTCGCGGCATGGGCGCTCTCCGTCCTCCTCGTCCCTCGATTGCCCGATGTCGGGAGGCCAAGCTTTCGGCCTGCTTGGATCGGCCCGGTCTCGAGATAGTCTCGCAGACCATCTCGAATCCGCCCCTCCGGAGTGGATGGTTCTCGCATCGCCCGGACGAGGAGGGCAGCCGCCCCGCGACGTTATGACTTGCACGTGGGAAGATGGGGGGGACGCTCTCCACCCTCGTCGTTGACGATCCTTCGTTGACGTCACGCCACGCGAGCGAGCAGGGAGGGCTAGGATCACGCGGCCGCCCGGGTGGGCACGCCAGACGCTTCTATCTCCTGTCGTAATGCAGGCGGGTCACGCTCGAGCTGTCCCCAAGCTCCCGAATCCGCTCGATGGCGGGACGCCGTGGCCTCCGAGGGGTAGCCGGTAGTTCGCCGTCCTGGGAGGGCCCGTGCAGGCCGGAAGTCTGTGGCCCCCCGGCCCGAGGCCGGACGTGCTAGGGTCCTCAGTGTTGCGCCCGCGGAGTCACTCTGCGGCGGGCCTGGGATCACGGCCCGGGTCGCCGCTCGTCGTTGCCGTTGCCGCCACGCCGAAGCTCGCCCGATCTCCACGTGAAAGCATTCACGAGTTGGATCGTACATGTCGTCCGGGGAGTCGGAGTCGGGGTAGCCGAAGGCGAAGGCGTGCTCGGATGAACCCCCCTGGGCTCAGATATCCTCGAGGCTGCGCCGGATCGGGTGGGTCTAGCGCGTCTTGGAGTAGCGTCGCCGCCTCCCGGCCTTTGGACAGGCACTCCTCGTAGGCATGGATGGATCCGTCGGGGGTGTCCGCGTCGGGGTGCTCCGTGAGCGCCGACGACGGGGGGGCCCCTCCGGCTCCCATGGCGGTGGAGACCAACGCTGTGTACGTGGCAGCAGCGTTGGCCATGCCAAACGGCCGGGCGTGGTGGCGACGGGCGGCAAATTCCCCCGACGAGTATCGCCCGGCCGCTTGTGCCGCTAGATCTCCCCAGACCGCCCGCGTCGGTGCGTCCATCGAGCCCAAGCGGGAGCGAAGGCCGTGGCGCCTCTGCGCGGGCCGGTGTTGGGTTCGTCGGGGACTCGTTGGAAGGCCCCCGAACTCCGGCCGGGAGGAGTTCCATGTCGTCTTTGGACTCCGCCGACACGAACTCAAGCTCACCGAACCGGATCGGGGTTCCCGGCTCCGGCCGACCGGAGTGGAGAGGAGTTGGGGCCGAGAAATCGCCTGAAGCGTCGTCACGTCTGCTGGCCATCCGGAGGTTTTGGCGGGAAAGGAGGCGAAACACGCACTTCTCCCCCCTACTCGGCGCGCCAACCGGCGGTGCTAAAAACCGGCGGTCCTAGTACCAACGAGTAAATTTGCGTGCGTGCTCCCAACCCGGATGGTGTGCGAGATGGACACAAGGGAGTCTTGTATTATCTTGCACCAAGGTGCTTGTAGGTAGGGGTGTACAAGCAGGTGGAGAGAGGAAGCTGGTCCCAAGTCTCGTGAAGATGAGTGTATGAGCCCGTGTGCTATGGAGATTGCTAGACTCGCACGTAGTCCGATTGACTGTGTCTAGACCAACCGGTTTGCCTATAGACTTGTTCACTTGCCCTTGGAAGGACCCCCCTGTCCTCCCTTTATAGCCGCAAGGGGAGGTACGGGCTTTTAGTACAAGATTCCGAATAGGTGAAAGCGGTGGTGGGCGCCTGCTCGGCGAGGCCTCGGAGCTTCTCCTCCGCCTTGTTTCAAGGCCCCGGTGTGGGCGGCGGCCTTGTCTTGTACGGCGCCGTGCTGCCGATTGCGGGCGCCGTTCTGTGGAGGCGGCTCCTCGATCCTGGCAACGGGGGAAAGTCATGGTGAACGTGTTCCGGCGCCGTGGCTCTTTGTAGCTTTGACTCATCCCCCGTCCGGGCTCGAGGGCCGTGGCGTTGTTGTCGTGATACGGCGTTGCCGGCGCAGAGATACACTGCATGGAAGCCATCTCCGCCTGCCCAGGCTTCGGATACCCGGGTGTACTGATGGGCCGGGCTCCGAGAAGACCCGGCCTCCGCATAAGGTCGGCGCCGTGCGTCGGGCTTTCGGGCGCGGCGTCTGTTGTATCGACGACCTTCGGGACGGGACACATCATAGAGGTTAGTCATCATGGCGCCCTACGGATGGCAGGCATGGCCGTCACTGTAGGGGTAGCGTAATCATGAACGCGGTCGTAGGGTTGTGACGGGGCGGCTCCTATCCCCCCTGGCGTCGGGCCCGGCGAGCACCGTGGGAAGGCGGGCGGTGGATATCGTCAAGTCGTGGTCGGGCTTGACCGGGAGGTGCGGTGCGTCCGTCCCGAGGCCCTAGCACGGGGCTCGGACGGGTCGGGAGGCGGGAGCTCGTCCAAGGCGTTCTGTAGAGGGTTCGGGCGAGACGGGCGTTAGCGTCCCGTCCGAGGCCTCGGTGTAGGGGCTCGGACGGGGCGGAAGGCAAGCGCCCGTCAGAGCCTCAGCGTGGGGCCTCGGACGGGGCGGGAAGGCAAAGCCCGTCCGAGGCCTCAGCGTGGGGGCTCGGATGGGGTGGAAAGTTAAGCGCCCGTCCGAGGCCTCAGCGTAGGGGGCTCGGACGGGACGGAAGGCAAGCGCCCCGAGGCCTCGGCGTAGGGGGCTCGGACGGGGTGGAAAGTTAGCGCCCGTCCGAGGCCTCAGCGTAGGGGCTCGGACGCGACGGAAGGCAAGCGCCCGTCCCGAGGCCTCAGCGTAGGAGGGCTCGGACGGGGTGGAAAGTTAGCGCCTACCGTGAGCCCAAGCTAAGGGGGCTCGGTCGAGACTGCTAGCAAATAAGTCTTTGGGCCCCAGCGACCATGCTTAGTTACCATGTAGCCTAGCTTTGCGTTTGTTGGACCTAACTGTTTGGAGGGCCCTTATTTTGGTCCCCGACATTTTGATAAAACTCATATTAAAATGAAAAAAAATAAAAACGTACGGCCACCAATCTATAACTCTTATAAGCCTAAACCGTGTAAAGTGAATTCTCTCCCTCCTGATTGGTCCATGCCTCAAAAGTGATGTCATCCGCCCGCTAGGTGACATCGTCTGCCCACTAAACCTCATTAATCTCCCCACTAGCTATTTCTTTTGAAATAGAAAAAAAGTCGTAGCACCTAAACTAAGTATCGTAATTAAAATCTAATTGCACCATGGTATTCCTCGCAATAAACTCTTCAAAACAAGACCCCACATGGATATATTTCGATAACTTTTTTTGCAAATGTTTAAACAGTTTCTAAGCAAAAACCTGCTTCGGTTCGGTTGAGTGAGACCTCGGGTGAAATGCTTCGAAAACAATAAGATTTACGATGACCCTCTAACGAGGCTCCACCGAAAGTCGGTCACTCCCCCGGCCGAGAGAGAGTTCGGTTGAGTGAGATCACGGGTGAAATGCTTAAAACCATTAGAACATCCCACTAGCACATGCCACTAATTCGCCATACAAAGTATCCACATCATCATCCACTAACACATCGAACCAATACATGCCATTATGTATTCATTCAAGCTATTCATATTAGTAAACCACATCATACCATGCAACGCTGGGCATCCTACTAGTTAACATCATGCATTGTTCTTGTGCAAAAGAATAAATCTGAGAATAGCTTGAGGCATCAATTTGAATAAATTTAAATATGACTCTACTTCATACATAAAGAGTTTGAACAGAACACTCTCCTAGATCGATGTAGAGCTTAAGAAACTTTGTGGGTGTGTGGATGTGTGTGGGATATACACAAGAAGTGTTGAATAGACCGAAGGAAACGGTCACAGCCTCACACGGGCAGATGTAAAATTGTGGAGAGAAGTGCATGCCGTACCGTTTGCTTTGCACCTGCATCTTTCTCGCGCCTTTGGTATAAGCACAGTACAGGGTATAGTAACCTACGGTTGCGCATCACATGCTTCTCGGCAGGGCAGGGGGCTCACATTTCTTTCTGACCGACCGCGACCATATCATCCACATCACGCGCGCGCGCCCGGATCCGAGATCTCACTCGTAGTCAGTCATCGATCCCTGTGATGATCCTTTGGTGACCAAATTGAACTGTACTGACTAGCTTCATTTTCTCGATGCGTCACATGCACAGGACCGGAGAAGCTAGAAGTAGCAGCTACTTATGGCGGCCCAAAATGGCGGCCAAATATACGTGATTAATAACGCGATCAATCGATCGATCACTGGTGACTAATAAGCTAATGCGATTTGTTACCTTACGCGGACCACCCCAATTAATCACCCGATAGATTCTGGAGACCAGGTGAAGTGTATGGGGTCCAGTCCAGGTGCATCACGTCCATTTCCCAAAAAAAGAAAAAGAAAGGTGCATCACGACCAGCTCCGCTGGGCTCACAGGTCTCCTCCGGCCGGTAGAGGCGATAGATCTGTTCTGTACTGTACTGTACTGTACCGAGCTTCCCGGTTGCTCCGCCGTGATCGCGATCCCCTTTTGATCATTGCCGGGGGCAGGGCACGGGACGCCCGGCCGGATCACAGTCACAGAAAAGTAGTCCTCGTCCACTTCGTCATCGGTGATGATATGGATGGAGATATTGAGGCTGTTTGTTCTTAGTGTAGTAGTACTAGCTTTTTTTTTTTTTCTGAGAATGTTTAGTTGTATAAACCGAGCCGTCGTTACGAGATGACCCGATCGTTGCTTGGCGCTCTGCTGCTGGATCCATCGCCCACCGAACCGAAATGCAACAGAAAGCCCTCTCCCGGGCCGATCACGATATAAATATCGCGCTCCCCCCGCAACGGCCACCGCTTCCTTCCTCGTCCTCGTCCTCCTCGTTTCGCTCACGGGAAAGCAGCACGCGCGCGCGCGCACACGCGGTCCTCGCCCGATCCCCCCCCACCGCGCGCCTAAAGCCTCGCGCCCGCGCGCGGCCCCGCCCCGCCCCGCCCCCACGGATCCACCCCTGCCTCTTCTAGAATCTAGATCCCTCGCTCTCCCACCATCGCGGCGGCATCTACCGCGCACGGCGCGCCCCGGCCGCCCAGCTACGCCGAGGCGAGCGAGGAATCGTGCCATCGGCCGGCCGATCGATCGATCGGGCCCTCCCGCTGACGCCTGCCTTCGGGGGAGGGGCCGATCAAATATGTGGACCAAGGGGAAGAAGAGCGGGCCCTTGGCGCCGAGGGGGAGGAAGCGCGAGTTCCCCATCCGCGCCGCCGACTACGAGCTGCTCGAGCCCGTCGGCGACGGCGCCACCGCCGTCGTGCGCCGCGCGCGCTGCCTGCCGCTCGGCGGCGAGGTCGTCGCCGTCAAGATCATGAACATGGCGCACCGCACCGAGTCCGACGTGGTACGTACGTATACGCCCTGCTTCTCGTTATCTTGTAGTGGTTTGGGATACGTAAGTGTGTACCTATGCATGACGACGAGGTTTGGGATATGGGTAAATTATTATAATTAATAAAAATGTAAAAAGGGTATTTAGCTACTCTTCGGCTTGGCTCACTTGCTTTAATTAATTAATTAATTAATTTCTTTTGGTTTTGCAGAACAATGCCTCGGAGGAAGTGAAGACTATGATTATGATTGACCACCCAAACCTTCTTAGCGCATACTGCTCCTTCACAGAAGGCGAGGCCTTGTGGATCGTGATGCCCTACATGGCTGGAGGCTCGTGCTACCACCTGATGAAGTCTTCGTATCCCAAAGGGTTCGACGACGAGAACTTCATCGCGTTTGTGCTGCGCGAGACGCTCAAAGGTTTGGAATACCTTCATGAGAATGGCCACATACATCGGGATGTAAAGGTATATATGGACAGATCCTTGTAACCTTGTTATATATCGCCTCACTGCTATACATTAGTTATTGACTAACTAAAAATACGTTATCTATTTAAAGTTTGTATAATATACTCCCTCCGTGGAAAAAAAAATGCAATTTTTACATATCCAGGAGTCAAAACGATTTGAATGTTTGGCTAAATTATAATATAAATTAAGTGCCATTAAATTGATCATCTAATATATTTTCATATTAAACTTTGTTGGAGATATAAATGTTGATATACTATACACCATAAACTCTAGTTAAAATTAAACTAGTTTGACTTGTACACATCTAATAATTGTATTTTTTTTTTGTGGATGGAGTAATATACATATGATGGACATTGCATGTATGGAATTTTACAATTAGAAGGCATTTAATTTGCTTCGTGCATGGACACAGGCTGGAAACATACTGCTCGACCAAGATAAAGGAGTCAAACTATCGGATTTTGGAGTTACCGCCAGCCTTTATGATTCAATAATCAACAGACATGGCAAAAGGAAGACACTTGTTGGGACGCCTTGTTGGTAGCACAATATTGCAATTTATAAATTATTCTATCCAGCTATAGTATAATGAATTTCATATTTTCTTACATACTAACGCTGCTCTTTACTTCTTCCTTTTTTCCTTAAAGGATGGCTCCCGAAGTTATGGAGCAAAAGGATTACGATTTTAAGTATGTCTTGTTACCTTGTTATTGTCATTGTATAGTAACAGTTAAGTAAGTTGATTTTTTTTTCCTATATCTAAAAAACACAGGGCAGATATTTGGTCATTTGGTATTACTGCACTTGAACTTGCAATTGGCCATGCACCATTTTCTAGCCAACCTCCAGCAAAGGTATGGCATTGATTTAGTCTATATTGTTCTATCATAAATACATGCTTAATTAAGGTTTACGAAAATCTCATGCAGGTTTTTTCTCATGACGTTGCAACATGCCCCTCCATCACTTCATAACACAAAGGAGAAGAAGTTTACTGATGTATGCTTTTAAAATATTCTCTAGGCAATTAATTATGTGCTACTGATTCATTTCTTGTTTTGTTTTGTAGTCTTTTAAGAGTATGATTGCCACTTGTCTCATTAAAGACCCAACAAAGAGGCCACCTGCAAAAAAGCTCTTAAAGCATCCATTTTTCAGAAGAGCAAGGTCAGACCATAATGCCGTGAAATGTATGCTAAATAAATTGCCATCATTGGCTGAGCGGATGCAATTTATAAAGGTAAAAATAATGTTTTCTACATAGATATGATTTTGTAGTTTGTGAATAATACCATAAATATTTTTTAAATAGGAAAATGAAGCAAAGTTGCAAGCAGATAAAAAACCTCTTGATAACTGCAAAGAGAAAGCATCACAGGTAAATACACATTGATATTATTTTATTATTATCTCTAGTATTCCTTGAAAGTTCAAATAACTTATCATTGAATACTAAATAGAGTACATAGTGAATGGGAATGTCAGATCTATTATGCTTACTAATTAAAGCTGTGATCCATCCATGGATGATGTGACAATCTCATAAATACAATAATGTTCTATTGAATGGTATATGTCAATTCTCATTTTAAAACTCTGATGAAACAGGAAGAGTATAGAAGAGGTGTCAGTGAGTGGAATTTTGATATTGCAGATTTAAAAGCACAAGCAGCATTGGTAAGTGCATAATCACTAAGTAAAGTTTTGAAATAATGTATATATTCTTTATTTACATGTGGCTAAATTTTGTTTAATTGCAGTACCCTGATGAGAATGAAGCGGAGGACTTTTTACGTTTTCTATTTGAACTTGATATTGTTGATGAAACTACCCAATTAAAAGATATTAGAGCACAAAGTCACTCTATAAATGGTGATAGAATGGTAATATAATTTTAAGCGGTTTCATAGTGATTTATTATTACTAGACAACACAATGTATTTAGTAACAAATGAGGCTACATTTACAGAATGTTGGTGATGATGGCTCAGGAAAATCAAGTTCAACAAGTCCTATGTCTTTTTCTCAAAGGTTGGTTTTTATTTAGATATATCATGATGTTTTGTTAGTTGGTTGTAATTATACCAATATTTTAAAAATTTTACTTGTCTATGAACATTATTGTATCACATATGATTTCTACTTTATCTTGCAATAAACATGTTCTTATCTATCAAAAATATATTTATGGGTTGGTTGTTTATTCATGTATGTTTGATTTAGTTTCATCAAAATAAATTATTTCATCTAAGGTATAGTTAGACATGTTTTTGTCTAACATAAATTGCCTCTATCAGTGTGAAACAGCTTGATAAAGGAAGTTCTAATGGCCTTGTGCGCAGTGACTCATTTGAAATTCATTCCATATCACCTGCTAAGCAACTGACAAGAGCAGGCATGTTTTAAATTCTCCACCCTCAAAGTAAAAATTTCACAAACATAGTTATATATACAAACAATTTTAATGTACCATAATATGTAATATATGATTTTATTCAAAGTTATACTTATTTTTTATTTGTATATTTCATTGCAGTAGAGATATAAGACTAAAATTTAGTTGCATAAGACAAATGATGTTTTTATGTATTGGGCAGTTTCTACTTGCAAGGATGTTGATGAATATTTGGAGAAAACGGCTTTTCAGAAGGGTCGTTTTAAGGTGATACATGATTATAGCAAGGTACAATTCTATAATTTAGATATTTTATTTTTTATTGTAGCTGTTAATTTTTTAAATATTATATATTGCTGTACCATGATATCTTTGGTTATCAATGATTAGCTCTTTAAGCTAATTAACTAATATGGTATTCTTTAACCTTAATTTTGTGGTTGTGTTTCATACTAACTTACATCTGTAATACAAACTTGAAAAGTTTATTAGTGACTACTAATCTTATCTTGTAACTAATTAATTTGGTAAATAGAAACATGTAGCCACAAAGTGATAATTGTTATTAATCTCACAATCATACCTACCACCATTCATATATTATTTTTGATGGTTCAACTATGATATATGTGTCCCAGCTTCTCAAAGCATGGGAGTAAGAAAAACTCTATAATTTGTAAAACTTTTGCTTGATTGCATCCATGTTATGTTATAGCTTTTGGGAAACCATTTGATAATAATATCTCCATGTTTCTAATAAAATGACATACTTGTCTCAAACTTGCATTTCACATTGAAATTTTGGTTCAAATATTTTTGAGGCAGCTTGAAGGAGCAACACCAAGAGAGAAGGAATTACTAGAACGCATCAGTAGTTTAGAGCAAATGTAAGTCTATGATTTCTCAAATGAGTTATCTTTATTACCAGTAAGGTATTTTAAGAATCATCTCACTAAATATTTATATTATTATAGGCTTCTTGCTACCCAAGATGAAGTTGAGAGGCTTAAAGCAAAAGGTAAATATACTATAATGTTGCTATAGTAGCACTTCTTTTTGGCTTTTAATTGTCACTGACTTGTTGTGTTATATTGTTTGTCAGAGTCAAAAGGAGCAGATGGATGTCAGCAACAACAATAGTAGTGAAGTTAAAGTTAATTTTATTTATTGCTTAGGTGATGCTTGTAATGATAGAAAGCAGTTGTAGTGTGTTTTAACCAATAAAAGAGTTCACTAAGTTGATTTAGTGGATTATCTATTAGAAATCATCTGTGTATTATGTATTTTTTAATTATTTTTTAGATCTTTTCTTTCTTCTTAGTTGGCTTTATAAATGAGATTTGGTATATTATATATGATGGTCAAGTGTTATGGTGTGAGATGCTTTTGTATTTGTACTTGATAATGTGGATAGACAAATCATGAAGCAAGATGGATGTACGATGTACGGTAGCTTAGGTTGTAGGGTGTTGGTCTATGAAAATAACTTAGTATTTTTATATACTATCGTCAATATAGTTGTGTATGTACTTTGTTGAACTTAGGTGGTATGTTTTATATTTAAGTAATATAAAAAAAAATGTTGTATAATTCATTAGTTCACCATTTTGTTTCTAAACTTCTTTTTACTTTTTTATTAAATCAACATAGTTGCAACACAAAACAAACTTGTGTGAACTTGTCTCCTAAAAACATGTTTTATTATGTATTTATAAGATACATATTTAAAGTTATTAGAGCATCTCCAACAACTCCTTATCTCAACTTGCTATCCTTTAAAATTTGCTAAAAGCATAAAAATCCTCCTCCAACAGTTCCTTATCTCAACTTGCTAAATTCACCAAGTTGCTATCTAGAGGCCTCAAGTGCGGAGATTTGCGAAAGTGCGAACTTGACTTGCTATCGCGAAATTTATACCCCGCGCGCCGCTGTCCCGCATGATCGGAGCAGAAATTTTCCAAATAAAAAAGCCGCAGCAATCGGAGGACGTACAGACCTGTTGGACGGTTGTCCGATGCCTGGCTTGCTGGAAAAGAAGGCCGGCTTGTCGCATACACGATGGCGGGCCGGTTTGAACGTCGACGATGGGGCACCAAACTGGTGGATAAGTCCGGCGATGCAACGACGACGTGGGACGCCAGTGATGCAACGACGATAGGTCCGCGCGGGCGATGGAACAAACACCGGGCCGGGGCAAGGGGAAGAGGACGGGGATGAAGAAGGACCGCCGCAGCCGCCAAGCGAGTAAATGTCGCGGGCGCTACGGAAGAAGGCGGCTCGGCTCGCGAGAAGAAGGAAGGTCGCGCGAGGCCCAAATTAAGTTGGAGCCAGATGGGCCTACTTTTTCAAATTTACCAAGTGGGAATACCAAACTATTGGAGATGCTTCTTTTTTTCACTTGGTAAATAAATTAGTAAATTGCTAAAACACAAGATATAGCAAGTGAGTTTTACAAAACTCTTGGAGATGCTCATATTGCTTTTAAAGTGGTTTAAATAGCATTATGTTTTGGCGATACTAAAACTATTTTTGTCACGCCATACTAATACTACTTGTGAAAAACAGAAAACTAATACTCCCTCAATTCCAAATATTTTTCTACATACAGAGTTTTTTTATGAATCTAGATATACACTATTCTAGACATATAGATTTTACTTTTGAAAAATTAAGAATGATTTTATAATTTCTTGTATGAGAAAAATATGATTTTGTCCTAGGTAGAAGAAAAAGAAGTTGAAGGAACCATAGGCATTTTAGAAAATTTGCTTGTATAACCGACTGTCCGGTTATAATCTAGGGAATCTAAATATGTTAGATTATTATTATTTAGAATGTAGATTTTTGCAATCAGTATTTACTATCCAGATTTTCATAATCTTTTAGTGATCTAAACGGACCCTAAGCTCTTGAAGGGGTGGGCTGGGTTGAATTCAGACTAGGCTTAACCAAAGACGTATAAATTGTTGGGCTGGCACTATTTCTACTCGGGGCCTTTACGGACCGGACCACATTCCTGGCCTACTGAATGGGCAGCCCAAAATGAAAGGGAAACCCTGCGCTCCTGATTCGGCAAGGCACGCGATCCCCGTGCGTTGGGGCCCAAATTAGGGGAACCCCACGTGATCCGCCGCGGTCCGCCCGCCGCGCAAGCTGGGCCACGGGGTCGCGGGCGGGCACGCGCCGCTTCCGCTCGCGACCACCCCGGCATCCGCGGAGCCCTGCCTGCCCAGCGCTGCCCACCGCTCCTCCGCCCGCTCCGGCCTCAGCTAAAACCGATGGGTGGTGGGAGCCGAGCCCTTTCCCTCTCCTCCCTCTGCGCCACCACGCTCGCCGCCGCCAAGCCCCCGCAGCACCCGTTCCCCTTCGCCCCGGCCCACCGCGCGCTCCCGCACCGCCTCGCCGCCGCCATGTCCTCCTCGTCCTCCCCGACCCCCGCCGCCCCCCCCGCGTCGGGCGACGCCGGGGCCCCTGCCCCGGCACCGTCGGCGTCCAACGCCATCGACTTCCTCACGCTCTGCTACCGCCTCAAGGTGAGCGCCCCCCGTCTATTCGCTTCGCATTTCCGCTGGCCGACAGAGATGTGACGGGATTGATGGGGGTGTGGATGTGATTGCAGACGACCAAGAGGGCGGGGTGGGTGAAGCGCGGGGTGCAGGGGCCCGAATCGGTGGCTGACCACATGTACCGGATGGGCGTCATGGCGCTCGTCGCGGCCGATCTACCCGGCGTCGACCGCGACAGGTGACCCTGACAGTTCGCTCTCCAGTCTCTGGATCGGCAGTATTTAACCTTCTTACGGTTCCGTTTTCAACTGCAGGTGTGTCAAGATGGCGATTGTGCACGACATTGCAGAAGGTATGGTCTCAGAAGACTTCCGTCTAGATGGCTTCACTGAAGTTTTGGGGCATTGTGTGAAATGAGATATCAAAAATTTTGAATGTGCCAGCCTATTACTACCTGGGATATTGGTAGATGGTAACTAGACCACTGGATACCTGCAGTAGGAATGTAGGATGTGCGTTCAAGTATGCTTATGAGGATGCAGGTCCAGTTGACTCATTTCAACTTTTGCCTTTTGGTGCTCCAGCAATTGTTGGTGATATCACCCCTTCTGATGGTGTACCCAAGGAAGAGAAGAGCCGCAGGGAGAAAGAGGCATTGGACCATATGTGCGAGGTGCTTGGTGGAGGTTCAAGAGGTGAATACCAAAACTTGCAATTGTAATACATTAACATTTTATGCTGTAGGTAATGAGCCATCTTAAGCTGTTACCACAAATTGTCTTTTCACGATATGTAGTTATATGAAATGAACGGGATGCTGTTGCAAACTGGGAACAGCTTTCTAGATTACACAATAGTTTAGACTTAGTAGTTCCAGCATGTGTGCATAGTGCCATAGTTCCTAGAAAAAATAGAATAATATGCGGATATCAATTAATTTTAGTATTTTTTTATTTTACCCTTGAAAAGAGATTCACCTGCTATTGTTATATCTTGGATGGTCATTTTGCCATCCAACTCTTTTCACTTCCATCAAGGAAGCAGATCAGGACCTGGAAATTATTTTTCTCCTATACTGAAGGGCTCTGCTACATAGAAATCCAATGGGCAGCGTTTGTTCTCATCTTTTTGATACATAGTTTAGACTTCTAGTTAACTAACTATTGAACAATTCCGAAAGCATTCACATCCTTAGTTAGGTGTCAATGAAACACTTGATGATTAAAACCACTCTCAGACTCTTTTCAGAGAAACTATTCTTTATACTTCTCTTCTTTCTATAAGGTGTATTAGGGTTTGACAATTTCCCTCAAAGGTATGCTTTGTCCAATATTCCCTTACAATATATTATCAATTACTACAAAACCAATCTCTCACTAAAAGGCATGTGAAATACATCTATTGATGTATCTTTTATGCACAAATATACAAATATTTTGACTAGTTTGATTGAATTTTTCTTATCTTAACACGCCCTATCTTAATACGCCCTACATTTTGAAATTGAGGTGGTAAAGATAAGGAATGTTTATGTAGAAGCCAAAACCAGTGAGTTTGTCCTCTTATACATTTGGTATACTGCCATTATTGTTCAGCAAAATGTTGGTGCCTATGATTTTTTGGAACATGGTATTGTAATAAATGGTGATAACATTATTCCATCTCTAATGATTTTTTTCTATCTTGAAGCCTTATGGATCCTTTTATTATGCTTAAATGGCTATCATAGCACCCAACATTTTTGCCCTGAGAGTTCCATAACATAGAAATCCAGTGTTCTGCTTGTGTACTCTTTATTCAAACATTAATTGCTAAACAATATTGGACAGCGGCATCCCTTACTTGCATTACATGTGACATGTGAAGTGAACCTTTTATGGAACTAAAAAGAAGTCAATCCCAGGCTGTTTGTGCAGGATAAAGGATGTTCTCTGTACAAGCCAGACTAATGAGTTTCTGTGATCTTTAACACGTTATATATAATAAATACATGCCTTTATCTGCATGCTATTGTTTTGCAGCGCAAGAAATTCGTGAACTTTGGATGGAGTATGAGGAGAATGCGTCTTTGGAAGCAAAGGTTGTCAAAGATTTTGACAAGGTACAGTTTCATATTTCAATCCATCAAGTTGGTGGCATGATGGCAACATCTGTCTGAAGATATCATATGGTAGTTCTTGATCATTCAACAGGCAATGCCATATAACTGGCAGGGTGTTTAACTAGTGTAGGAATCATTATGAACTTCACCTGTGGCTCCAACTTCTTCCTTTTCCTTTACATGCTGTAATCTTTTGTTTCTCTGTTATATTTCCAGATTGAGATGATACTTCAAGCTCTGGAGTATGAAAAGGGTGAGTTCATCCTGGTGGTCGATATTTGAACTATTGTTTTCCCATGCACAGTAGCTATAAAGTACAAACCACAGCTATTAAAATGCATTCATCAAGTATTCTTGTTGTAATGACCAAATTAAATGGATATAGTTAAAATCAGCTCACATTTCCGAATATAGCACATCTTTTTCTTTGCATCACTTGTGCTTACATAATTATTCAATTTGCTCGCTGCCTTCTGGGTGTGAGAAGTAATACATATCCTATCACTTGACACCTGGTAAACTCCTTGATCATGAATGGGGTTAACAGTATCACACTGACTCCTAGGTATTTTAAAATTTTCAGAGCAAGGACGGGACCTTGAAGAATTCTTCCAATCAACAGCAGGTGTGTTTTCTTTTTCTCTCTTTCCTTTTTGTTCTTCTGAATTTCATGTGCATCTAGCACATAAAACTGAACAGTTCATCTAAGCTGAGCAGGCTGTTTGTCAACTTTTTCATGCTTACACTTGAAATATGTTTTTCTGAGATAATATAAACATTCATCAGAAATTGAAAACATATTTGTGCCCTATGATTATTGTTAGTTGAATCTTGATACTACCATCCATGATGGTTTTCTTTTATCACAAACTGATACATGTCTATGCTTTTTATGGTTTTCTTTTACCATGTGCTTATGCTCGATCTCTTCAACTTCACAATGTACTAATTTTTCCACTGTATTATAGACCATTAAAATGATTGTGTAACAAAAACCGTATTTTTCCCTGCTTGATTCCCGTGCAGGAAAATTTCAGACAGACATGGGAAAAGCATGGGCAGCGGAGATTGCATCGAGAAGAAAAACAAAGTGATCAAGTGACGCTCATTTTGGCACGTCGGTTTCAAGACAATCTGCTGGCACAACATTTCTGTTGAACTTCGCTTTTACTAGATGATACCTCAAGGTGGTGTTGAGACGTAGGCTTACCTTGGGAATGTGAACATCACCACATTTCTTGGCCCTGCCCTGACCCTAAGGCATATTGGGCCTGCGATACCAGGGCTCCAGACCCACTTGGGTAGGGGAGTTATATTGGTTGTAGGTGCTCCTGTCAAGAGCAATTAGCTGGATCCAATGGGAAGGTTCAGCACCAGCTCTTGGTGATGTAAAATCCTTCACTTGAATCACTGTACCATTACCGGTTTCTTTTGTTAATCCAGCTTCATGGTATCAACCTTTTTTTTAAAAAAAAAAATGATTGTGCTCTTGTTTTCAAGCATAACGAACCTGAATATTTGCAATCCATTTTGGTGGTTGATGATAACCTGAAAGTGCATCGATATTTATGTAGCACAATGCTGAAGCCTATAGGAGGTGAGCATATCTTGCAATGAGGTGTACTGGCGTGTTGGAAACTCGCTATCTTGCAATGAGGTGTACTGGCGTGTTGGAAACTCGCTGTCCGGCTCTGGCATCCTGTCCTCTGCTGCTTCACGTGCCTCGTCGCTTGTTCAAAAGGCCGGTGCTGACCGCTGATAGTTTTGGTGTAGCGTGCCTAAACCACTTGAATTGGATGTGTATCCAAATTATGGTTGCAACTTTCAACCGACATCTGAAAGTCTGAGCGGTACACGTTTGGCTCACTGATAACGGATGAAAGGTTGACAGATACACGTTTGGCTCTCACTGATAACGGACGAAATATAGAGTGCAAACCTAAACCTGATAACGATTCAATTCCAATCCAATGGCCCTGAAACGACGAAATACCCGGCGATAGCTATGGTTCACTCATGTTAATTCACTGACATTGTTGAAGTGAATTGACATGATTGCACCAAGCCAAAGCTGCCTGGGAAATGGGAGGTCTGCTCGGACAATATTTAGATTATCAGTTTTTTTTGGACCGCAGCTTATTTTTGAAGATATTTACGATCGCTTGTTTAGTAGCTTTCAGGCGTTAATGCAGTTTCTATCGTGATTCTTGTAACTGGACGGTGAAAGGCATATTCCCAATCTTGTAGGGAATTGAACTGTCCTCAAGAAGAAAAAAGAATTACGGTTCACTTTCCCTCATTTTGCGTGTTTAATGTATATAAAACCTTAGAAAGTGAGACTTTGTGCACTTCTTTCTCAAGTCACAATAATTTGAGTACACTGGCATGGTGATCAAAATCAGAAAGTAAGACTTTGTATAGAAATTATTTTCTATACATATAGTATTTCAGGGTTTATAGAAAGGAGAGGGAGTGCCTTAATTATTACTTCCTCGGATTGGAAAAAAAATCCATTTAAACATCGACACCTGATAAGATATGTGTGTATGCCCTATGGCCTATATAAGTTGACTTGGTCGGTAACACTGTCTATGACCCATAAGTCAGTTATATAAGCCATGATAAATCGACTAGACACTTTGATTGGTAACAGGGAAGAAATATATAATATGAAAATATAATTCATAATGGGTAGAGATGATAATCTTTAGTTGTGAATCTACATAAAAGAGGGAATTTCACCAACGGTCCTAAACTTGTCCCAAGTTTTCAAGTAAGTCTAAACTGATCGATACCAACCACCAAGTAATGTGGCATGTCACCATGACACCCCCCTCATATGAAAATATCGACTCTAGCATATATGATTGGTTACAGAAGATGCCTTATTAATACTTGGTTCAGCGACATTTTCAATTATATGTTCTAAGATATGTCATTACACTAAATATTTATGAAGCGGTTTACATGAGGCGGTTCACTTATAGAGATCGTGGTGGTTTACATGATCATCAAGCTACAGAGCACCTTGGTAGCACAACTACTATGGATTTTTTGGATTTTGGATCTATGTGGGAACTAGAACAAGTGTGAGGTCCAGGAAATATAATTTGAGAGTTTGAGGATCTAGATGTGAACTTGAGTTGAGTTCAGGGACGTAACTAATAATAATATTCATTCTATTTTAAAATTCTACAACCATCGTCAAATGCAATTATGTAAATAAGTTTAACGTTTAAACAAATATAAATGCACCCATATTTTTTGTAAAAAGTTAGCGACTAGATGGGTTTGTGTACATGTCTAACCACAAAAATTCTTAATCGCATATATCGCATACCACCAATTGATGCGTGCTCAATATGTTTTATATCTCAGAATGGTATATATAACCAACACTCAATTAGCTAGTGGCTGGTCCAACTGTCAAGACAGTGGCTGGTCCAACTGTCAAGACACTGTGTGTTGGTGTTGCAGCTGAAACAATCCACGCTTCGTGTTTGGCAAGTGGCATTGAGCCCATTGTCCACACCATTAGGCGGTTTTTATATTGGATTTTCACGATTTGATCTACACAACATCCTTTATTATGTCTTGTTTGATAAACTCGTATCTAATTTAATTCACATGTTGCTTTCAAAAAAATTAATTCACATATGTTAAGGTGAATTAGAGTATAAATTAGTTTAAGTGCCACTCTAATACACCTCAATATATGTGAATTGAGATTAGATGAATACGAGAATATCCAAATAAAGTGTAAGGATCTACACTCTCTCGAAACGAGAACAACACTGACACTGATGTCGGCCAAGCTCCAAAATACAAGATACTAGCTGTAATTGATTTGGCCAACGAAAACTTATAACCGTGTTAACAAATACGCGCAATGTCCTTTAATTTTGAGTGGCTTCGCTTTCCTGCTTGATACCCAACGATCATATAGAGTATATAGTCTATTATATAGCATAGACGACCGAGATCATTAGGCGGATATAACGTTCTTGGAGGCGTCAACGTGATTCACAATCTTATTGTACGCTTCCTTTCTTGGGCAGCTACATAAGAAATTATTAATGAAATGTCCTTTTTCTTTGAAAAATATGTATAGAAAATACTATTTCCAGTTGGAGAATCTCTCCCCTCCCTAGTTTCCTTAAAAAAACTGAACAAAATGTCCTGAATTTATTTAAGGTCAATGGTAGGTGACCTGTTCACAGAGAATAATGTTCAGATCCTTCTGTCCAAATTCTAACGCCAGCACTCGGCACTAGCACCAACATATTATGTATTTAATCCGTTCCAAATTATAAAACATTTACTTGAAGAATGACTTAAGTTTAGCTATGTTTGTATACATTTTTAATAGATGAGTGATCAAATTTAAAGATAAAAAAAATCGAATATCTTATAATTGAAGCGGAGAAATTACATGAACTCTCGTTTGCTAGTGAAAAGATCGTCATTTCTGTCACGCCACTTCTTCTTTGTCACGCTATATGATTCCCATTCAACGTCGACATTTTTGCAGATGTCGACATTGCGCAGGACAAAACCGACATCATCATTATTAGTATTGGACAAATAAAACGATGCGATCTTCGTGCAAATCAAGACCGAAGCTATGGTGGCCACATTATGCACGAGATATTTGAGTGTACTATATCTACGTACTCCTTCCGTTCCAAAAAAATATGCAATTATGGGAAACGTGTCGGTCAAACTATTCTAACTTTTGACTAAGTTTATATCACGAAGTATTAGCATTTATATCTCGAAATAAATTTTTTATAAAAGTATATTTCATAACTAATCTAATGATACTTATTTTGTCTTATAAATTTAAGTATTTGTTCATATAATTTTAGTTAAAGTTTACAATAGTTGACTCCTCGAGATGTGAGAATTGCATGTTTTTTGAAACGGAGGGAGTATATATCATTAGGTCACCAGAAACTGAAATTAAGTTGAATCCAAAGTGCATCTCACATTTGACTCCCAAATCACTGATGATGATGCCCTTGCTGCTGCTTCTGATGCCTATGTGTAATACTAAGAGCCTGATTGGTTCGTATTCAAAATTTGCCATGCCGAAAATTTGACAAGCCAAAATTTTGGCTATCATTTGGTTGGCTACTAAAACGTGTCAAATTCTCACATTTGGCTTGCCAAATCTATGGTAAGTTTTTTTGTCCTACTTTTAGCTTGCCAAATCTTTAGCATGATAAAGTTTGGATGTGAACCAAGCAGCCCCTAACTTTAACTTTCCAACGGAAGGAATCGAGGAGAAGAAAAATATCACCACAAATTAACGGGGTGCTGGGGATTAAAAAAGAACAGCAGTTGGTGCATTATATATGCGGTAAATTCCTAACTTCACGGTTAAAAAAAAAGACAACTTTTGTCAGGCCGGGTCACCTGACTTCACCGTCCGTTAGTACACACATGGCACATCGTCAATAATAATCATGCTCGCAGTAGCGAAACTGCATGCATGCATGGCATGGCCATGCCAAGCTCGTAAACACTGCTCAATCATGCAGCCACAAGGCAAGTAATACCTGCCGCAATGCACCCGTAGGGCCGTACCCAACTAGTACTAATACTAATTTATGGTGGCGCGGCAGGCCAGCTGGACCGTCGGAGCTGCGCCGGCGGTGAAGCAGCTGGTGGCGGCGACAGCGACGGCGCGACCAGCAGCCACCTCCGGCGCCGCCACGGCCGTCGCGGTGGTGGCCGGCCGGCTGGCGCTGCACTCGTCTACTGCCCTGCTGGCTCCTCCCCTGAGGAAGCCCTTGCAGAGCGCGGTCCAGAACGCGCGGTCCGGCCCGCCGGTCTCCGCCGCCGTCCGCCGCGCCTCGTCACCGACGCTCCTCTGTATGTCGTTCTGGTCGGTGAGGCGGTCGATGAGGTTGTGGAGGATGTCGACGGTGTACTCCGGGTGTCCCTGGATGCCCAGCGCGTGCTCCCCGACCGCGAACGCCTCCACGCGCGTCTTCTCCGAGTAGGCCAGCACCGTTGCCGCCGGCGGGATCTCCCACACCTCGTCCTGGTGAACCTCGATGATGGAGGCGCTCTGGGGAAGCTCGTCGTCGTCGTCGTCGACGTCGAGGAACCGGCCGAGCAGTCCGGCGGGCAGGTGCTGGCCGTGCACGAAGGTGACCTTCCTGACGCCGACGTCCCACCCGCTGCTCGCCCTGCCGACCCTCCCGCCCAGCGCGCGGCACAGCACCTGGTGGCCGAAGCAGACGCCGAGCACGCGCTTCCGCATGGCGTGCAGCGTCCGCAGCAGCGCGCAGAGGCGCCGGACCCAGGGCTCGTCGCCGTGCGCGTCGCGCGGGCTGCCGCTCACCACGAACCCGTCGTACGACGCCAGGTCCTCCGCCGCCGGGAACTCGCCGCCGATCACGCGGAAGCAGTCCCACCTCTCCTCCGCGCCGCCGCCGCCGCCGAGCGCCGCCACGAAGACGTTGTAGTACCCGCCGTACGCCTTCCTCGCGTAGTCCGAGTCCCACAGCGCCAGCAGCAGCGCGTACCGCCGCGCCGCCGGCTTCGCTGCCGCCACCGCCGCCGTCATCGCCGGATCGGAGCGCGAACACGACGGGGACACTGGAGCGGAAGAGGGAGTGACACTGTGTGTGACAGCCACCACCTAGCTTAATTAGCGAGCGAGCTCGGTCGATCGCGATGCCGAGCCAGCGAATTCCGGCTCCTACGTTAGTTATGGAGCCGGTTGCGCGTACCGCGTAGCGTAGGAGCTTGTCTCGGGTCAGTCTCTTGTGAAACACGTGGCTTTTTAATAACTAACTAATCGAGTGGCCGCGCACACGCTGGCGCGTGGATAACCTCGCAAATAATTATGCATGCATGGCTAGCTAGTTGGAGCTGAGGGCCTTGTCAGCGCTTGACAGTAGGGTCTCGGCAATCAAGTTGCTGAGTCATCACATAACACGGTGTCGGCAGATTAAACAACAAAGATAGACAAGTGAAAACGAACTTGGACAGTTGGCACTTAGTGCGCTTTGCAATAGCCCTGTCTAAGTAGTTGCTAAAATCACGATTTTCTGGTGCGATTTTAAGATCTTAGTTTGTTGGCCTAACTCTACGACTTAATTAATTAGAATCTGCTCTCTCTATTTTAAATTAATTATAAGACATTCTAATTTTTCTAGATATATTATGCACTTAGATACAGCATATGTTTAGATATATAACAAAAGTCTTTACAATTTCGAATTGAAATTGAAGGAGTGCGATTTTATAAGGCCTTGTTTGGCTGCTCTTAAATACACTTCAATCCATACGGTTTGTAGGGGATTGAGGTGTATTTTAGTTCAAATTCCACTCCAATCCTCCACAAACCGTATGGATTAGTATTTGTGTGCAGCCAAACAAGGCCTAATTCTAGTATAGCAGTGGTTCTGCTCGTTGAAGATATTGTTGCGGTTGTTTACTACTATAATAACTTGTAAGAGTACATTTCTACAACTAGTGAATTGTTTGGAATTTCAGTCGGTCTTTATTGATTTTTGGTGCATTATACATCCTACCAAATAAGTTCTCGTAAATATTACATAGTGGTAATTTTGGTTTCATTACGTTTAGTTTTTTTCTTTAAATTTTAGCCAAACCTTTGTACATACTTAAAAAAAAACTTACCTAAATTTGCTGATTTTTGATATTTCGATCCTACAGCCCCCCCTCTAATACTTATGTCTCAATTGGTAGATTGAACCTAGCAACATCCAACAATAATCATAACAAACTAGATATTGCCCGTGCTAACGCTTACTACGGTGACATCTAGAAAAAATAAATTATAAAACTAAATGATTTAGTATTTTCATCATGAAAAATATAGTAGAACAATAGAATCAAAGCACCAATTTGTAAACTAAACCTATGGCACCTGTTAAGCTGACCAACTCATGAGAAGCATTTCAAGAAGCACCAATTTCACAAGAAAAAAAAAAAACGCAGTTTCTACTTGCTAGTAGCTACTAAGGAAACTACTTTCAAAGCTCATAACGTCTTTGAGATGCGCCGCATCAACCTGGTGCGAAATCCGGGCTCCCTGGAATTGTAGGAAGCTTCACGGACCTGCATTTTTCACATAAAAGATTTTAGCTATAAATAGTTTGTAATGGAGGGAGTAACGAACAGTTGCATATAATTGAATTTTATTATATGAAATGCACATGAAACTATGGTTGAGTTGACTTAGACCTTCTTGATGCTGAGATTGTGAGACTGATGACTGAATGATTGATCGTGGATAGATCATCAGAGAAGGCAAAAGAATAGAGATTCAGTACTTTTTTTAGCACAAAGGGCTTAGAGAAGTCTGGCATGGGATGTGCTCTTGGAACCTTCTCCTTTGTTAGGTGTTTGATCTCAATCTCCTCATCCACCTACACAAGAACACATCGTAACATGCATGGCCTTATTTGTTGCACCTGAACAAGATGACTTGTACCATGCTATAGATTTCAGTTTTAGAATATGGATATAGACAGCAACCTTTCACTACCTTTCCCTCTCCAGCATGGAAAGGCAGCCAATGCATAGTAGTCCTCAGGAATCAGTGATGGCGAGCAAGCATCACAATGGACAACTTACATGGCTATCGAATTTGACGCGTCAGACTATCACATAATTTTGTAGGCATCGTAACATCATGTTGTTTATTTCTTAATTATTATTTTTTATAATCAAAGTTTCTTACATATACATCGAAGCATCTACAATATAAGACGGCAAAGGGCAAGCATTTGTGCAGAGGCAAAGTTACTCTGCTTCTCTGTATTCTTTCAGTTTTTAGTTTGTAGGCTGCGTTGTTGAGCTCGCAACCGATTTTCAGAGCATTAGATTGCTTCTTGTCATCGTCACTGAAAGAGCCTCCATACTCGATGTACAACAGGCTGATTAAGAGAAAATGGAGTTAGTAGTGGTCTGTCTGATAAAATTAACAAAGATTTTGAATGGAGTGTAGACTGTCATTGCAGCTTCTCGATGAACTCAAAAGGCTCTTCACCGTCATGCCTTTCCTTTACAAAGACAATATTATCCTCCATTTGCCAATAAGACTCACTGTATAAGGACATGAACAAATGTAGCCTTACAAAACATTGCACCCACAACCAGAATGATGGGTGACACCCACAACCAGAATGATGGGTGACAAGGAATGCATCAATTACTTGGGACAAAATTAACTTATGAATCCTAATGAAGATTATCAAAAATTTTGTGTCGCTATGCACACTCTAAAACTATTATCAGTGATGTGCTAAAGTGAGCTTCTAAGATTCTTATCATTGCCAAATGACTCTAACAGATTCATGTATTTATTTCATAGTGACTATAAAGGCAAGGCAGAGATCTCTTTTTTACTCAAATAAGAACTTGTAGCATTTTTTTGATAAAGGAAGACCTTGTGATATTCTACTAAGCATAGTTAAGTGATAATCACCATGGCCAAGAAAAGCATCCACGCGAACACCATGGCCACCCCAATCAAGCTAAAGTTAGGCGATCTCTGCGCATCCATGAGTGTGAAGAGTATTAAGCCAATGACGAGCATCACCGGTAGAACCTGATGACTGATGATGACAAAAGAGGAATAGATTAATACTGCTCTACTATATGTTTGTGATGTAAAAAAAGAAATGTACTAATCGCGGTAAAGGTAAGCATATATAGTTTGGTATATTAAATTTCTGATCAGAATGTTTCTTTGCAGTTATATATCACTATATAAACATTCACATGAGTTCATGTTCACATATGGCAAGAAAGTGAAGTGCTATTACTATTAGCAATGCATCGTTTGTTTCTTGAAATCCAGTCACTTAGATACAGAAATCAAATCAAACCTAAACTGAATTTCTGAACTCTGAAGCCTGCTGCTCCTGGATCAAGACAAGAGCAGGAATTAGCTAGCCACCAAATATGGTAATATAACTAGGAGAATAATCGTGAGTTGAAAGGTTCCACTGGAAATTCTTCTAGGCAACGCTTGCGAAAGTTATCGAAAACCAGACTGACCAAGCAAGCGTATAAAAGTGCATGATGACAGAAGCAAAGCCGAACCTCTCATCGTACCAGAGAATTGACTGAATTTCTTCATTATACTATAAACCGAAGCAGGATCGGAGGAGGAGGGAGAAGATGAGAAACTGACGTACCTCACAGATGCCATTGACGAGGTAGCTGAAGAAGAATTCCAAGGAGATCAAGAACTGCTGCTACCTGGGCCGCTCTGTCGGAGACACGCTAAACAGCGACCTCTCCAGCTCCTGCCCTCCTCCAGTGATGGCGCCCACCTCCCCTATCTCTCTTCGTGGCTCCTTCCTAAGAACAAGAATGAAGGATCCAGTTGTCAATGGCACCTGGCCGCCGAGGCGAGAAACCGAGAAGGGGGGATCGGAACCCGGAGATCCAGGCCGCTGGAACTCCGGGCCGCCATGGCTGGCCGGCTGGCAGCCATGACCGCTGGGCGACCCCGCGAGGCTCCCGGGAGCGGGCACAGGCACCGGCTGGCCTCCCCAGCTGCCACCGCTGCAGCTAACCCGCAAGGGTCCCGGGGTGGGCACAAGCATCGGCTGGCCGCCCCGGCTGCCTCCGCTGCGGCTAGCCACGGCCCACCGGACGAGTGTCGTGGCCTTGCCGCCGTGCAACAGGAATCCGCCGTGGAGGTTTCCGTGGGAGCCAGCAGGGCCGGCGGCGAGGAGATTGGGGGTTGTTTCCTTTTTTCTTTTTTTCGATTTGCTTGCAGGGCCTTTTTTTCCCTTTGTATTTGGTTTTTGAGGCGGGGATTCGAACGCTGACTGCGGAGGATGTCCGTCGCCTTGGCACCGGTGTGGGGGTGGAAGCGCCACTTGAGGCTTCAGCGCGTTGAAGCCTTTCATTTTAGGCCATAGGATCTGGTTGTAGTAAGCGAGGATTGATTAAAGGCCTTAGATTTTGATGATGTTAGATTTCTGTGTACATTTTTGAGGTGCGCAATGGTTGGAGTCCCTCAGCGTGGGATATATTTTTGGGTGGATGGAGTATAATTTAATAATTCCATTATAGTAGAGATCATGCTCTAATCTTATTCAAGATCACGCTTTAACAACAGAGAGAGATACCAATAGATTATTAGCTAGGTCATATTTGACATGACTCTAGCTATATCCAAGATTATTTGAAGCTCTTTATCCCTACCTCTAGAAAAACCTTGGGCATTCAAGGTGGTGTTTGCTGTACCAATTTACTTTCTTTTAGAGAGACAAAGTAATTTTACTATTATTATACTACTATGGATTGAATCCATATCTTCAAACCATTTCACCGCTAAGCACGACTGATTTTTTTGAGAGAAACATACTATTGCAATAGCTGATAGACTGAAGCGAATCTATTATTTGTTTAAGTATTGGACAACGTCACAGTAAGTCAATGAGAACAAATAGTACATTTTTTTGTTTAGCCAACAGGAAATCGAACGGCAGGACAGTGTGAAATCCTGCAGCAAAAAAGTACAAGATACGGTTTTCTGCCTACAACTTAACATGCGCCGAGCCCTAGCCAAACTAGCTGCTGCGAGCCAACTGGACCATGCCAGTTGTGGCGCTGGTGAAGCAGCCAGCGACGGCGCAGCTGGTCACCTCCGGCGCCGCCGTCTCCCGCACCGCCGGCAGAGGAAGCCGCGGACGATCTCCTCCCCCTCCGAGAAAACCCTTGCAGAGCGCGGTCCAGAACGCGCGGTCCGGCCCGCCGGTCTCCGCAACCGTCCGCCCGCGCCTCGTCGCCGACGCTCCTCCGGATGGCCTTCTGGTTGGTGAGGCGGTCGATGAGGTTGTCGAGGATATCGATGGTGTACTCCGGGTGTCCCTGGATGCCCAGCGCATGCTCGCCCACGGCGAACACCTCTACGCGCGTCTTCTCTGAGTAGGCCAGCACGGTCGCCGTCGGCGGGATCTCCCACACCTCGTCCTGGTGAACCTCGACGAGGAACGCGCTCTGGGGAAGTTCGTCGCCGTCGACGAGATCCCTGAGGAACTCGAGGCGGCGGTCCAGGAGGTCTGGCGCGAACGTCACCTTCCTCACCCCGACGTCCCAGCCGTTCCGAGCCCTGGCGACCCTTCCGCCCAGCGCTCGGCACAACACCTGGTGGCCGAAGCAGATGCCGAGCACCCGCTTCCTCATGGCGTGCACGGTCTGGATGAGCGCGCACAGGCGCCGGATCCACGGCTCGTCGCCGTGCGCGTCGTGCGGGCTGCCGCTCACCACGAAGCCGTCGTACGACGCCAGGTCCTCCGGCGCCGGGAACTCGCCGGCGATCACGCGGAAGCAGTCCCACCTCTCGCCCCGGCCCTCCCCACCGCCGACGACGGTGGCGTCGCCGAACGCGGCGACGAAGACGTTGTAGTACCCGCCGTACATCTCCTTGGCGTACTCCGAGTCCCAGAGCGCCAGCAGCAGCGCGTAGCGCCTCCCGCCGCGCCTCGCCGCCGGCTTAGTCGTCGTCGTCGTCATTGCCATGATACGCAAATTAACAGAAGCTAGCTGTATCGGAGACGAAGCTCTCAGTCTCAGCTGACCAGCTAGTTAGCTTAGCTAGTGTCGAGCTTGTGATCGAGCGTAGCGCACTAACACTGATCAGCTGTGTGAGTGTTTCGCAAAACTTGCAATGATCTGCAGAGCAATTCGGAGCTCCTATTTATTAAGCTGCTTGCGTGTAAGCTGTAGATGGATCGGTCGAGTCGCACTCGCTTGTGGAACACATGCATGGCTTTTGAATATAAAACTAATGATCGATACGCGTGCAAATTGCAGCGTTACGACAGTAACCAGGAACGACGTGGCCTTATTGGGATATATAGAACTGGAATGCAGTTCACATCGACCGGCATAAATTCTGTTCAACGGAAAAGGCAGGAGATCTAGCTTGGTACACCAGCATATTAGGCAAACTAATTAGAAACTTTCGCTCAGAATAAGCCCTCGTGCATTAGAGAAGAAGAGAGATAATATTAAGAGTAAAGTGCACTACTGGTCCTAAAACTTATGGACATGTGTCATTCTGGTCCCTAAAATTTTAAAACAGTTATTTAGGCCTCTAAAATCTATTTAGGTATCAAAATAGTCCAAACAAGTCCAAACCCGTATTTATAAGTTGGGCCACTTGTCAGTTCTGTCTCCCTCCTCTCTCCTTGAGCTCCCTCAAACTTCTAGTGAGATATGCATAAGCAAGCCGGTGGAAGGGGCATCTCGCCGTCTCGATCATTCGATCCCTCCGGCATATGCACAAGCAATCATACTCCATCGAGATGTATGCTTATGCTCTACAAACCAAATACTCCCTCTGTCCCGTTATATTTGTGCGAGGACACAGCTCGTAATCAAGGCAAGCCCGAACATCCCTACCACGTAATGATGGACCATTTGGTTGCATGTGCCATTAATGTTACTTTTTACTGTGAAAACTAGACAGCCACACCAGGCCCACTCGGTGCAAACTCATTTTTTAATGAAACAAATCAGCATTCACTCGGGGCGAGGGTAAAGGGATAAGACCTGCGATACAGCTCTCAGCTACGGACTCCTAGCGGGCGACAAATAAATCGGGACAAACGACATGTAGCCACAACGACCGCGGAGGAGGAGTATATGTGCGTGTACAGGCGGATACACCACCATGACCTAGGCACCAGGCCACGGCCCCGCGGCGGCCCGCGCCAAGTCTAACGCGGTGGAGAATCCGCACCATCATGGCGATGACCAAGACGATGTGTCGGACTGCAGCCTACCCCGCGCCATTCGCGCAGGCTAGCAGACACCCATCTGCGCCGGCTGTGTCTCCGGCCCTGACCAACGCTGTGAGACGAAGAGAGAGGTGGAAGATGGAGCTGACATGTGGCCCCACATGTCAGTGAACCACATTAGTCATTATCTAGACCTGTTTAGACTATTTTGACACCCGAATAGAGTTTAGGGACGTAAATAATCGTTTTAAAAGTTTCGGGACCGGGATGACACAGCAGCACAAGTTTAAGGACCGCTAGCGTACTTTACTCTAATATTAATATCTCTCTGCACACCAGCATGTAGGTGTGAAATAAACAGGACAATTTTTTTTTTACCGTTCTTGTATTTGTTCATTTTATTTACAATATGGAAAAGGTATATCCAAACTGGATGTTTTTGTTTTCTACATTGTAATATCTCGTATCCGATCATTTCCATCTTTGTTTTTGATTGTGTCATTTGCCCTCTCTCGGCAGCATGGACCCTCAGTTTCGTAACCATAGAATGTGAAGTCACATGCACATATCGTTTGGCACATGAGTATATAATCTGTAAGTTATTTTTTATACAAATCAGGCACGAGAACCTGCTGATTATATTAAAAGTAAGAAGTCTAGACTAGACTCTACAACAAATAAACAATAACCACGAAGGTCCAAGCAACAACAACGCGAAGCTAACGACAAATAATGCTCCAGGTGACCCGGCAAGGCCGCAGCGACTTCAGTGGTACTCCCTCCATCCCACGGTCTCGTCGCTAGAAACTCGCGCCCTCCTCCCATTCACGGAAATCGAGCGACACTGTCACCGGGATGGAGGGAGTAAGGGTAAAGTTGAGAGGATAGAGAGATATGGGTAAAGTTATATATATCTTGAACGACAAAAAAGGAACAAACTAGAAGAAATCGATCATGATAGGAGGCAATTTGTCAGCGTGTCTCGAAGATGGTGTACTATACCGTTGATGATTACTTATCCGTGATTAGGGTCACAATCAGTTGACAAATCACATGATGGAGTCGCCGAAATAAATGACAAACAGATCAGTGAAAACCTTTTGGCCTGGCCTTACGACCCTGTCATTTGTCAACAGTGAGAAGACACAAAGGTATGGGCACACTCCTATTAATAAATACTAGTTAGTAGGACACCTGTAACAATGAATCAAGCATCATGACAGTAGGACACCTGTAACAATGAATCAAGCATCATGACTACTTACCAAATTGATCATACGTACGAGTGGTCATTTTTGGTAAATAAGTATCAACTGCGAGTAATAACTACTTTGTTAGCAATTAGTACTATGTTGTTCGTAATTTCATAAAATTATCATGAGACTAATACTTGATATAAGACTACTATATATATCAACGGGCCGCTAGATACCAGATTTGTGCACTTAAATTATTAGGCCACTTTTAAGCCAACTAACTGATAAGCTGAAACAACTGATTCATATGAAGTAATTCTATTATTTATATGAGCATTAGACAGTGTCATAGTGAGTCAATGAGAACAAATAGTACATTTTTGTTTGGTCAACAGGAAATCGAACGGCAGTGTATAGTATGCAATCCTACAACAAAACTCCATCCGTCCTAGAAAGATCGTTGTTTTAAGTTTTTTATGCCGTACGCTTTAACTCGATCGTTAGAAAATATATGTAACATTTATATCTTTAAATAAATTTATTAAAAAACTAAATTCAAAGATCTTTTAATAATAATAATTATATAACATAAATATTAATACTTATATAACATGCGCCCAGCCCTAGCCAAACTAGTGCTGCGAGCCAACTGGACCATGCCAGCTGTGGCGCTGGTGAAGCAGCTCGCGACGGCGCAGTTGGTCATTTCCGGCGCCACCGAAGCAGGAGTGAAAGGACCTAATTGGCCTAGAGGGGGGGTGAATAGGCGTATTTTTGAAACCTGAAATTCACAAACTCAAATTGCGGAAGTTAGATGCTCACCGGAAGTTCCGGTGGTTTGGAGTAGAAGTTCCGGTCTAGACCAAAACTTCTATTGCAAACCAACTTGAACTTCGGGTGTCCTACAACTAGGAAATCAGAGTAAATGAGTTGTGATTTCAACTACACGAGTTACCACACCCTTTGGGAATCACTTCTTGAATTGAGTTCTTCTTCCTACAAACAAATAGACAATAGAGTATACAAAGAACACAATATCAAGGGTAGTCGATGCTACCACCACAACAAGCACGCGGGACACACGATTTATCCCGAGGTTCGGCTTTCCCCACAAAGGAGTGCCTACGTCCTCGTTGTTGAGGTGGCCACCAAGGCCCGACCACTTAGGTCACCTCTCTCAAGCAACCACAAAGGAAAACTTGAGATATCCACTAAAATGAAGGGTAATACAAACGCTTCGGGGTGCCCTCACAAGTAAATCAACACGGGCAACCACAAAGAACGCCTAGCCGGCTAGAGTTCCAAGAACCCAAGAGCAATAGACACAAAACCAACTGGCGAGACGAGGGAACCAAGTGCTCAAGTCGAAGATCGATGCTCCCGCTCTCAAATCTCACGGCCCTAGCTCAAACAATCGAAGATTGAAGCTTGGAAGCAAGGGGAGAGAGAGAGAGTGGGTGAGTCAAAGCTTGGGGACGACGGGTGAACAGTGAATTAGTAAAATGCCTGGCGTAACGGTTAGAAACGGAGGTGAAAAGTATATATACTTCGGCCTCCGAAGCACTACCGGAAGTTCTGGTGGAGGGCCACCGGAAGTTCCGGCCCGAATGGATCTGACCGTTGGCTTGAAAAGGGCGAGACTCGGTGTGACCGGAACTTCCGGTCTCTGACCGGAACTTCCGGTCAGGCAGGCTGACGCAGGCATCGCGTGCAAGAGATCGCTTCCGGTCTCCGACCGGGACTTCCGGTATCAGCGGAACTTCCGGTCAGGCGACCGGAACTCCCGCCAGGCCTAAAGGCCCAGCTACCGTCGCGTGCGAGAGAGGGCTTCCGGTCCCTTATCGGGACTTCGGTCGAGGCGGAACTTCCGGTCGAGCGGCCGAACTCCCGCCAAAGCCAAAGGCCCAGCCTACCGTCGCGTTTGAGAAAACACTTCCGGTCTCGACCGGGACTTCCTGGGCGAGCGGAGGTTCCGGCTGGGGACCGGGACTTCCGGTCCCACCCCGCGAAAAACACCAATACCTCTCTATGTGCACGTGTGTGAACCGGTGTCTCTCAAGCTACTTCTAAACATCGACATGAGCACTTTTGTTCCCCATCTAGCTAGTCAATTTTGTATCCCTCTTGATAGTGCGGCATTTCCTACGACTCAATTCAAAATAAAATAGGGGTGGATCACTTGAGCCGAAACGCCGTTAGTCCATAAAATTTAGGGTGCTATCATTCACCGAATTCTTTCGTTTAATTCCACCAATGCACTAACACCTGTAGATATCACTTGATGAACATGTTAGTCCCTAATTCGTTTGTCATTAATTATCCAAAACCCACACCGGGGGCGAATGCACTAACAAACTTCCCCTTTTTAGTAATTGATGACAACCAATTTAGGCTTATAAAAGATAGAAAGAATTTGAGCTTTTGAATTCCAAAATTTAAGACAAGCTCCCCCTTGGTGTATGCATAGGATTTGAATTTCAACATCTTGAGTGAAATCAAGGTGGCATACACTAGAGAGGCTCCCCCTAAATTTTGCAATCCGTGGGGTGCCTAAGAGTGTGTGACAATAAAACCGTGATGCATATGACATGGTATATCACAAGAATAAAGTGAAAGAATATGAATAGTTATGGTAGAAAGAAAAGGACTTAACCAACATAACCATTCTAAAGACAACAATCACCAACACAATATCTCAATAGAAGCATCACATGATGATAAAAATAAAGAGTTTTAACCTACAATCATCCACCACACATAAATAGTTCAAATCTACCACATAGTTCACCACACGAGATAGAGTTATTACAGACCGAAAATTTTAAACTACCCCTATTACATCATGATAAGCCTAACACTCCCCCTTTGGCATCAAATGCCAAAAAGGGTAGGCCACGAGAAGGAGCAAAAAGGGGCAACGCTGCAAGCACTACTCGATATCATCGAAGAAACCGTGGGACGAAGACGGATCAGCTCCACCACCAAAAGCGGGGAGCACCCGAGAGAGAGTCCCGGTGACGTCGTCCGCTCCGCCGAAGATATCCTGATAGGATGCGCCAAGTTCGGTGTCCTCCACGGTGTACCCGGAGGGAAGCCCACCGCCATAAGAAGGATCAAAGGCGGTGAAGGAAGGGTCCTCCGGCTGCTGCTGCTGCTGCTCACCTGCATCAAACTCATGCCCACCATACATGGTATCATACTCAAAGATATGGGTCATGGAAATCCCGAAGCGGAGATGCGGGGTGAGCGCGGCTTTCTCCTCTAGGCGACGAAGACGCCGATCGGTCTTCCTCCGTGTATAGCAGAAATAGGAGAAGAACCTCTGAAGCGCATGACGAGTAGCATCACCACGCCCACGACCACGACCACGGCCACGGCCACGGCCACGGCTACTCTCGCCACCGGCTGTAGCGCCACCCGAAGGATCCATAGGAGGAGCCCCCCCGCCTCAAAGACCACCAAAGTCCTCATCCACGGGGGCAGCACCACTACCACTCTCCATGGGGGCCTTGCCCTTGCCCTGGTGGTGCTCGAATGTTCTTCACTTTCCAATCCCTATGAATGACATCATGAGAGAAGGAGAATCCAACCACTTGCTCAATCACATGCATAAGATATGGTGCATAGGGGGAAAGACTTGTGTGGATCGGTAGAGACATCCTCAATGTTCCTCCAAAGAAGGTCACCACACTAAACCTCTTGTCAAGACCAAAGCACACAAGAATGGCGGGAGCATGGTTTTGCAACTTGGTGGAGTCTCCAATCTTGGGATCAATGGTGGCACGAATCAAGTTGTTGAGCACATAGAAGTAGGGCTTCAAGTTGTGAGTGGTGCCATTTGCTTGAGAAGCATCATGATAAAGTCCAAATCAATGAAATCCGCACGCCCAACACCACGTGCATAGTGACCATACAAGCTAGGAGCATTTCTATCCTCGCTAGTGAGCCCAAGAAGACGGGAAAACTGACGGTAATCACAGCGGTAGTGGAGAGACTCTGTCATCCAGTGAAGTACCTTGTTTTCCTCATCAATGTAGAGAGTGGCCCAAAACTGAAGGATTATCTCAGAGTTCCAGTTGTGCTTGAAGTTCATGAGACCCAAAATACGCCACTCCTCTAGCTTCGCAATCAACTTGTCAATCTCGGGATCACGGTGCTCTTTTAGGGACTTGAGAGAGGGAGCCTTGTGCTGCACGATAGGTAGAGAAGAGCCCTTTTCCCCTGCCTTGAAACACACATGGTGATAGTAATCACTATGAAACTGTGACCAAAAACGAGGATCAACACCTTCATACTTGGTCCACTTGAAAGGGTCCTCTTTCCGCATCCTCTTCACATCCCGGGCTTGCTTCTTGTAGTCAATTGGCCATCTAGGATTGATGCCGGAGGGAGTCACCGGCAAACGTGGCTTGGGAGCATAGTGTGAATGATGAGGAAGAACCCGGTTCATGGTAGCAACACCAATGGCAATAGGTGACCGCCGAACAAACTCCGGGGCAATGGCACGACCCTCCACCTCAATCTGACTGGCTGCAACTGTATCATTAACCATAGATCGGTGAGCAGGAGGTGGGCAAGCACGAGAACGAGTGCGGTCAGGTACACTGATTGGACCTTCATCTTCATCAGACGAGACCACAGTCCGAGAACCACCATGACGAGCGGCACGACTGCCTCGTGGACGATCCTCCTCACCACTTCCCAAACTCGGAGGACGATCCCGCGTCTCCCCCGGACGAGCCGCACGACTAGGGTTGGCACGGCGAGACATGCTGCACAACACACGAACACGGCAAAAAGGAAGTCTTAGACATGACCGAGGAATGCGACAAATGGATCGGCAAGTGGAGCCACGGGGAGGTGCTGCACAGGGTCAACCGGAACTACCGGTCGAGGTCCTAACCTCGGTGGAACCCTAGTGCGGCAAGACCCACGTGTTCCACGAGAGATCGACCACGTGTATTGCATGAAAAGCATTCCAACACCATGTATATACTAATAATAGCTAGCACGTGCGAGGAATCGACTCAAAACAAAGTACATTAGGAGATTGGGAGCAAAATCCCGGTACCTTGTTCCTCGGAGAGAAGAGGTCAAATCCACACGTGCAAGACTCCCCGGCGACCCCCACCACCGCCAAATCGATCTCCAATGCCGGGGCAAGCTCCTCACCAAGCGGATTTGGAAGAGAGTGGAGGAGGAGGGAGATCGGGGGTGAGGAAGAAGAAGTCGCCGCCGCCGTTCTCTACGCTGCTCGGGGTGAGAAGAGAAAAGGCTTTTGACTTGAAAACGACCCGAGATCCACTTTTACTGCGGTCAAAACGGATATGACCGAAAGTTTCGGTGGTCGACCGGAACTTCCGGTGGCACAAGCCGTCGCGCGCCAGGAAGGGGTTCCGGTCTCCTGGCGGGACTTCCGTTCGGACCGAAACTTCCGGTAGCCTGACCGGAACTTCCGGTTGAACAGAAAACCAGCCACCAAAAGCTGAAAACGTGGTGAACTTCATGGTATACTCGAACCAACTCTTATATGTCCAGATTTCATTCAATCAATACATAACAATGGACACATTTGAGTTGTTGAAAGTAGGTTTTGAAATTTGCACACAACTTTTCACAACCCTTTGACCGAGTCTATATCAAACAAGTATGAACAAGATATCAAGCTACGTTACGAGAATCAATGATATTTAGTTCACTCCTCAATGCACAAAATCTTGACTCATCTAGGGGCTTTGTGAAGATATCGGCTAGTTGATTATCGGTGCTCACATGATGCAAATCTCCTTTGGCTTCGTGGTCTCTCAAAAAGTGATGCCGGATGTCTATGTGCTTTGTACGAGAGTGGTTTACGGGGTTGTTTGCCAACTTAATGGCACTCTCATTGTCACACAAAAGGGGAATCTTGGTTAGCTCACATCCAAAGTCTTTAAGGGTCTGCTTCATCCAAAGTAGTTGGGCACAACAAGTGCCGGCCGCCACATACTCGGCTTCAGCAGTTGACAAGGCAACACTATTTTGCTTTTTAGAACTCCAAGACACTAAAGACCTACCAATAAATTGGCAAGTCCTAGTAGTACTCTTTCGATCTACTTTGCAACCGGCGTAGTCCGAATCGGAGTACCCAAGCAAATCGAAAGTGGAGCCCTTGGGATACCACAAGCCAAGATTAGGAGTGTGTACTAAATACCGAAAAATTCTCTTAACAGCCACAAGATGACATTCTTTAGGATTAGCTTGAAATCTTGCACACATGCACACGCTAAGCATAATATCGGGCCTAGATGCACAAAGGTAAAGTAGGGATCCAATCATGGAGCGATATACCTTTTGATCTACTGCTTTTTTGTCTCCTCCAAGGTCGAGATGTCCTGTTGTTGGCATCGGTGTCTTGATGGGCTTGGCTTTGTCCATGTCAAACTTCTTCAACATGTCGGTGGTGTACTTGGTTTGACTTATGAACGTGCCTTCCTTGAGTTGCTTGATTTGAAATCCGAGGAAGTACGTCAACTCTCCCATCATAGACATCTCAAACCTTTGAGTCATAATCCTACTAAACTCCTCACAAAAAGCCACATTAGTACTACCAAATATAATGTCATCGACATATATTTGGCACACAAAAATATCATTATTGACTTTGCGAGTAAATAAAGTAGGATCGGCCTTCCCAATCTCAAACCCTTGTTTGAGTAGGAAGTCCTTGAGACAATCATACCAAGCTCTAGGGGCTTGTTTTAACCCATAGAGCGCCTTATCCAAATTTTGTAGACGTAGTTGGGATGCTTGGGATCTTCAAAACCCGGTGGTTGCTCAACATATACTTCTTCGGATAGGGGGCCGTTCAGAAATGCACTCTTCACATCCATTTGATACAACTTGAAGTCATGATGAACTGCGAAAGCTAGTAAGATCCGAATTGATTCTAGCCTTGCCACTGGTGCATATGTCTCCCCAAAGTCCAAACTTTCCACTTGAGTGAATCCTTGAGCCACCAACCGTGCCTTGTTTCTTGTGACTACGCCATGCTCATCTTGTTTGTTGCGAAAGACCCATTTGGTTCCAATCACATTTTGCTTGGGTCTTTCCACCAAGGAACAGACTTCATTCCGAGTGAAGTTGTTCAACTCCTCTTGCATTGCCATTATCCAATCTTCATCTTCAAGTGCTTCTTCAACTTTCTTGGGCTCTATTGGGGACACGAAAGAGAAGTGCTCACAAAAGGTTGCCAATCTTGATCTTGTAGTGACTCCTCTTTGAATACTCCCAAGAATGTTGTCAACGGGGTGATCCCCGTTGAATAGTATGATGCACTCTTGGATGGGGTACTTGACTTCTTCTTTGGATTGGGCCATCATCATCACTATCATTGTCTTGGTTTATTGGAGAATCAATGATTTGATTATCTTGAATGTTTCCTTGGTTATCTTCTTCCACTTGTGTTGGATCTTGATTTGCATGTGTTCTTGAGCCATGATCCCTTCTTGAAGTAGGTGTGTTGTCATGGGCATTGCTTGACTCATGATGTAAGCTAGGATCATGATTGATTTGCAGAGATTCATCATCATCTTCTTCAACGGGCTTTACCTCACCGGTTGCAAGCTTCTTTATCACTTGATGAGATGGTTCTTCTTTACCTACAATTTCAGCATTGACTTGCTCCTTTTGAGAGCCGTCGCTTTCATCAAAGTCACGCTCTACCTCAATTTCAATTTGACCGGAGGTCTTATTGAAAACACGGTATCCATGTTCGTTAGTACCATAACCAAGTAAGAACCCTTCATCAACCTTAGGTGCAAACTTAGAGCTTTTGGATTTCTTATTAAGTATGCAACACTTGCATCCAAAAACTCTAAAGTAATCCACCTTAGATTTGTTACCTGAGAGTAGCTCGTAGGCGGTCTTCTTCCTTATCTTGTGAAGATATAGGCGGTTGATAGCATGACATGCCGTATTCACGGCCTCAGCCCAAAAAGTCTTTCTCCTGGGTCTTGTACTCATCCAACATTGCTCTTGCGGGTTTCAATGAGTGTTCGGTTCTTCCTCTCCACAACACCATTTTGTTGTGGAGTGTATGGAACCAAAACTCATGCTTGATGCCTTCATCATCAAGATATTCTTTAATGTTGGTGTTTCTAAACTCCGTCCCGTTGTCACTTCTCACTTTCTTGATCTTCACATCGAACTCATTTTGAGCTCTTCTTGCAAACTTCTTGAAGATTCCTTGGGTTTCACCTTTATCTCTCAAGAAGAACACCCAAGTGAAGCGAGAATAATCATCAACAATTACAAAACCATATTTGTTACCTCCAATGCTTATATAAGCATTGGATCCGAATAAGTCCATGTGAAGTAGCTCAAGCGGTCTTGTAGTTGTCACTATATTCTTGATGGGATGTTTAGCTCCAACTTGCTTCCCTGGGCTTGACATGCGCCGCAAAATCCTATCTTTCTCAAAAGAAACATTTGTTAGTCCAAGGATGTGTCCACCTCTTTGAAGGTCGGCCAAGTTCCTCATGCCAACATGGGCTAGTCGGTGATGCCATAGCCACCCCATGCTAGATTTTGCCACTAAACAAGTCTCGGGACCCCACTTTACTAGTTGCGAAATCAACTAGATAAAGCTTGCCCTTTAGTTGACCCGTAAAAGCAATAGAGGAATCCGCCCTTCTAGAGACTTCCACACCCTTATCCGTAAGAGACAATTGTATCCAATCTCACAAAGTTGTGAGATTCAACAACAAATTGTATCCCAACGAATCCACAAGCGTAACATTAGAAATAGAGTTATCATTTGAAATAGCAATTTTACCCAAACCAAGAATATCTCCTTTGCTATTGTCACCAAAGACAATCCTTTCACATGAAAGCATTGGCCGGTGATGGCGTTGAAGAAGAAAGATGCCTCTTGTATAGCAATTGCGGCGACCGCTCTTCTTCTCATTGCCATTGTCATCTTCACTATCATCATCATGGTTGCCATCACTTGACCCATGTGCCTCACCTCTCTTCTTCTTGTACTTCTTATCACACCTTGCTTGTTGAATCTAGACCTCTGCCTTTGTTTGGGCAATCCAGCAACAAAATGATCAATGTCTCCACACTCACTTAGCAAAATCTCTTCTTGAAAGGCTTGCTTCCACCACTTCTTCTCATCTTGTCTTTCTTCATTCTAAGAAACTTCTTGAAGTTCCTCACTAGTAATGCTTGCTCATCAAGATCATCATCATCGGCTGTTATCTTCATGCTCACAACGCCTCTTGTTGCTATGGCTAGTGTCTTCATCTTGTGATGCCTTGAGGCCGGTACTCTTTCTTTCTATGTCTGCTTCTTTGGCTTCATCATCTAGCACTTCATAATGCAATAGCTTAGCAAGCATTTCTTGTGGTGTCATTGTGCTATAGTTATCCTTTCCATGCAATGAAAGAAGTGCTACGTTGTTTCTTTTGTCTATACACTCCACAAATCTTCCTTTGCCGCCGCATGGTCATCCCACCTGTGGCTCCCAAGTGCTCTAAATTCCTGGCTTTACCTAGGTCATGAATCTATTGTACATTTCTTTTGAGTGGTTCCTCCTCTGTAATGTGAAGAAGTTTTTAATCTTCCTTGTAGAAGCTCAATATTTCCCACTCTAACACTCTTGTCTCCTTCAAATGACACTTTCAAGGTTTCCTAAATTCCGTTTCGTACCAACCATTCCACTGACCTTGTTATTTTCTTCCGAGATAGGTATTGTAAAATCAAGGTTGCCAGCCGCTGCACTGAGTTGAAAGTCGGCGCGATCTTCGGGTGTCCATCACTAGCACTGAGGAACATTTACACCAACTTCCACCACTTCCTTAACACCTTGCGCTATAAGATGCAACTTCATCCTATGAGCCCAATCAAAAACATATCTTTCACCATCAAATTGAGGTGGCTTGCAGGGGTTGACTAATGGCATGTTTGGATTATTTCCCTTAGCTTGACCCATAGTTGCATAGTTCTTGCATAAGCTTTTGGTGTCTTGTCACACCACCATCATTTGTCGACTCCGTGTTGCCTTCTCTAGTGCTTCCCTCATCTTGTCGAGTTGCTCTTGCATCTTGTCCATTTGCTCCTTTTGTTACTTGGAACTTCTCGGCGAGGTGGTGATTTGCTCTACTAGAGTCTTCCATTGATTAATACGGATCCATCTTGACCAAAGTTACTCCTCACGCGGTGAAGCATCAATCCGAGGGACCAATGCTCTGATACCAGTTGAAAGGACCTAGTGTGGCCTAGAGGGGGGGAGGTGAATAGGCGTATTTTGAAACCTGAAATTCACAAACTCAAATTGTGGAAGTTAGATGCTCACTTAGGAAGTTCAGGTGGTTTGGAGTAAGTTAGGTCTAGACCAAAAACTTCTATGCGCAAACCAACTTGACAGGGTGTCCTACAACTAAATCGGAGTAAATGAGTTGTGATTTCAACTACGAGGAGTTACTACACCCTTGAGAATCACTTCTTGAATTGAGTTCTTCTTCCTACAAACAAATGAACAATAGAGTATACAAAAGGAGAATACAATATCAAGGGTAGTCGATGCTACTACCGGCAACAACAGACAATAATTTATTTATCCTGAGGTTCGCTTTTCTACAAAGGAGTGCCTACGCTCGTTGTTGAGGTGGCTACCAAGGCCCTACTACTTAGGTCACTCTTCTGCTAAATTCACAAGGAAAATTTGAGATATCCATCAAGATGAAGGGTATTACAACGCTTCGGGTGCTCTCTACAAGTAAATCAACACGGGTAAATTGATGTAAGAACGCTTTTAGCTTTAAGTAGAGTTCTGGGCGAAACTCTAAGAGCAATAGACACAAAACTTAAATCTCGCGAGGATTTAGGGAACTAAGTACAAGTCGGCATCGATGTTTCCCGCTTCAAATTTACGTTTAAATTTCAAATAATTAAGATTGAAGCTTTGAAGTTAAGGGGAGTGTAAATACCTTGCAGCATGTTAAGTAAAACTCGCTATGTCATTATCATTATTGCATGAGTATTCATGATTAGAAACTCCTAATTCAAATAACAAAATGAGTTTTATGATTTAGGTGTTGTTTGAGTTTTTATATCACATGTAGGTGTTGATAATTAAATCTCTACTACATGTTACTTTTTATAATAAAAGCTTACACAATTAAAATGAATCTTGATGTTTGTTAAGTGTTGTTTAACTTCTAACTACATTCGTTGATGTTTTTCAAGTGAGGTATAAATGAAGAACCAAATTTGAAATGGGGAGTTCAAAATCCTAAAACCCTAGCTTGAGGGCTAAGTGTTGGGTTTTGAATTTCACTGCAATTTTGGTGAGCTAATTGTAATTAATTTTCTAAATAAAGTTATAACCAATAGCACTATATTTCAAAGTATGAACTTTTGTACTTTGAAAGTGTACTATTGGTTGGGTTTGAAAAGTGCCACAACGTCATTAATTTATTTTGCTGCCCGTAAAAGATCCAATTTGAAAAATCAACTTTTCACAGATTTTGCAAAAGAGCCTTTTGCCTTCATGCAATTTCACCTCAAAAATATTCAAAATTTGGGAAAACTTCCATACAGTTTGTGCATCTCTTTGAGCTCTACAACTTTGGTATAGCAAAGTCAAGGATGAATAAAACTGAGCTAATTTCAAAGAGATAATTTGAATTTGCAAATGTCCCCTTTTGGGTTTTAAACTACTAATTCAAAATATTTGGGTTTCATGAAAAACTTCCTAAATGAAAAGCTGTAGATATCCTGAGAAATAGAATAACTTTTTATTTTTGGAGATTTTCATCTTTATTCAAAAATTTGAAAGTAATTTTCGAAAATCTCAAAAGTTAGAGTTTTTGTCCCTTTTTCAAATTTGAATTCAAATTTCCCACTCATTTGATTCTGCACTAAACTTCTTTAAATCAAAGTTGTAGAGCTGGAAAAGTTACACAATTGATATTTTTGGAAGATTTTGTGAACAGTTCAAATTTTCGGATTAATTTTGAAAATGGAAAATAGGTGTCCTCGCTACAGAGGTGCTGGTGGGGGTGCTCGCCAGCTGCCCTACGCCTATGCCGGACGGCCGGCCGATCGCCGGTGGCCGCTCGCGCCCTTCCTTCTGGTTTCCTCGCTGGCCGCTAACCACCTCACGCGCTGCGATATCATCCTTCACCTGTCCGCTCGCTTCTTGCCTATAAAAGCCGTACCGCCGCCGCCAAATTCTCCTTTCTTTTCCTCATCGCCACCGCCGCACTCACCGCCAGCTTCATTCCACCTCGCGCACCACACAAAGCCACCGCAATTGTGTTTGCAATAATAGCTCCTCGGCCAGGCGCACACCGAAGCATAGTCGAAAGCCGCGGAGACCGGCTTGAGCCGCCAATTGCCGCTCTTCGACACGTCACGCCGCTGCATGCCGCTCTCGCTCGCCGAGCTCGCGGCGCATTCAAGTCCAACCGACCGCTTCACTAGCTTCTTCTTGGTCTCCTAACCGCGATCGACTTCTTTATTTTTTACCGCAAATTTAAGCTCAACACGCCGAGACGCCACCGCCGGCGCTCACATCGCCGCTAGCTCACGCTTCCGCCGCCCACCATCCTCCATCTATCTTCTAACCGCTGCGCCAGGTGTTTTGAAGTCACGAGCCGTGAGTATAACCAAGGTGATGGCTACGCTTTGTCAGTGCCGCGGGTCCGTTGAAACGCCGCGAGCTCCGCGGAGCTTGGTCGCGGTCTCGACGCGGCGCCGCCGCAGCCGCCGGTGTTCTGCGGTGTGCTCTCCTGCAGGGTGCGCGGGTCGTCAAGAGTTTGTTGACGCTGGGTGATGCGAGGAAGTCGCGGCGCGTCGTGTTTCGTCGGGATAGTTGTCACCGCCGAAAGCGC